>BPLR01018820.1:0-43964 GCA_021605095.1 Caerostris extrusa
TTGTTTGAACTATCTTTTGCTTTTATACGAAAACAGTATATTTTTATTTATTTATCTAATTTAAATTTATAAACCCCGTCGACACACGCCCATTTTAAGAAGTCATAAAAAATTTTTTGGAATGACTTTTCATTTTAAAACACTATTTATATTTTTATAGAATGTCACTATTTTTTAAACATTTCTTTTAATGAATGCGATGATAACATGAATTTTTTTCTTGTTAAAATGTTTTCATCCGAAAAAACCTTTTTTTCTTGTATGTGTTTGCATGTGTATATAAATGACAAGTATTCTGATTTAATGTAAATTTATGCATACAAGTAACTGAATCTATTTTAACATACATACATTTCATAAGTGTATACTTTTACGAAAATATAGTAAATATTTTGATAAAAAAAGTATACTAGTAATTTTATTTAAAATTTCAAAAAACCCCGTTTACAACGGCCTTTTTAAAAGTCATATTTAGAAAACTTTTACATATCTTTTAAAATCTATTTTCCTTAATATCTTCTCACCAAAAATCATACCTTTAAAAGTACTAGAACTTTATAATAGGCAAGCTTCGATGTAATGTTAATCTTTTGTATATTTATAATTATATTTCCAGATTTAATATTTCTTAACAGCACATTTTATCTACCACATTTAAGACGGTCATGTTAACATCTTTAATACACTCTTGTATCCGTTTTAGGACAAAATTTATCATTCAATCAGTTTTGTTTTAAATATAACCTTTAAATTAGATATATGGTTACATTTTTTAAATTTCCTATATTTTTAAAACCTTCCCTTTATTAAATTAATATTTTTCTATTGATATTTCTTTCTATTTACACTATTCTATTTATTGATTTCTAAAAGGTCTTGTTGATGCAAATTTTTCAAACATTTTGAAAAATCCCCAATTGGACCATGATTTGTACACAAAATAGTTACAATGACGTCATTTCTTATAATCAACTTACATTTTTTCAATTTCATTAAAACCTAATAACTCCATTTTCGAAATATTACATTATTACTGCTATTTATCTCACCAACCATTTTCAATAACATTTTATTTCCTTTTCTGTGAAACAAAAGTCTTGTAATTAGGCTCTATTCTGTTAAAAATGTTTAAGTCTATGTTAAATGTCAGTTTGTTAAATAACATAATTATAAACATTTGAATTCAAATTTTTAGGTTTATTATTGGCAGTGAATGCTTAACATTTTGTATAATTATTCTATAGTATCAATTTTATAAAAAGTTGTAATTTTAAAACATTTTGATTTAATCGTTTCTATAATTTGTTTCTTTAACAAAATCTATTTTAATACGAGAAATCAAAATACTAAAACTTGGAATGAAAAAGAAACATAGACTAACAAAATATTTTTCAACTCACATTGGGTTCATTTTGAATTTTACATTTAAAAAATAAATATTTTAAATTGTAAAATAATTTTAATACTTAGCAATTTTTATAAAATTGAATAAGAAACTTTTACAATCTTCCATAAGCAGGCATTCAGAAAGCTGTATATTTTTTATTGTGCTTTCATTAAAATGTTCTTTCCACAAATCAAATTATTAAAAAGTACTGGAATTTTATATTAGGCACGATTCGATGCAATGTTAATCTTTCGTATATTTATAATTATATTTCCGGAGTAAATATTTTCAACAGTACATTTTATCTACGACATTTAAAAAGGTTATTAAATGTAACCTTTAAATAAGAAATAGGGTTATATTGATAAACCAATTTTTAAATTTCATATTTCTTTAAAACCTTTCCTTTTTTTAAATTAATATTTTCTAATGATATTTCTTTCTTCATATACTATTGAATTTATTAATTCCTAATTGGTCTTGTTTATTGCAAAATTTTCAAACATTTAGAAGTAATCCCTATTTGGATCATGATTATTTTTGAAATATAAAATTCAAAATGAACAAAATGTGAGTTGAAAGAAATTTTATTTGTTGGTTTATGTTTCTTTTTCTTTCTATTTTTGTACTTTGATTTCTGGTATTAAAATATATTTTCGTTAAAGAAACAAATCATAAATATGATTAAATTAATTTTTTTAAATTACAAATTGGATTTAAAAAATGATACTAGATAATACTTATAGAATCTTTTAAGCATTCACTGCCAATATTTTACCTGTAGATTTTGAATTGATATGTTTAAAATCATGTTTTTAACAAATTGAACATTCATCACATTTTTGTAAACATTTTTAACTGAATGGAGTCTAACTGCAAGACTTGTTTATAACAAAAAATAAAATAAAATGTTATTATAAATATTTCACAATATTTAAAACAATAGAGTTATTTATAGTTAATAAATTGAATAAATGTAAATTCATTATAAAAAATAATATCATTTTAACTATTTTGTTTACAAATCTTGGTTCAAATAGGGATTACTTCTAAATGTTTGAAAAATTTTGCAATAAAACTAGACCTATTAGGAATAAATAAATTTAATAGTGTATAAAGAAAGAAATATCATTAGTAAAATATTAATTTAAAAAAGGAAAGGTTTTAAAAATATATGAAATTTAAAATTAGTTTAAAAATATAACCCTATTTATTTAAAGATTACATTTAATACAAAATTGATTGAAGTGACGAATTTTGTCCTAAAACGAATAAAAGAGTTTTTTAAAGATGTTAACATGACCTTTTTAAATGTCGTAGATAAAATGTAGTATTAAAACTATTTACTACGGAAATATAATTATAAATATTCGAAAGATTAACATTACATCAAATCGTGCCTAATATAAAATTCTAGTACTTTTTAATAATTTGATTTATGGAAAGAACATTTTAATGAAAGCACAACAAAAAATATACAGCTTTCTGAATGCATGTTTATGGAAGATTATAAAAGTTTTTTATTCAATTTTATAAAAATTGCTAAATATTAAAAAAATTTATTGAGTTTTAAAAAAAAATTATTTTTAAATATAAAATTCAAAATGAACCCAATGGGAGTTGAAAAAAATTTTTGTTAGTCTATGTTTCTTTTCATTCTATTTGGACCATGATTTGCAAGCAAAATAGTTAAAATGATATTATTTTTTATAATGAATTTACATTTATTCAATTTATTAACTCTAAATAACTCTATTGTTTTAGAAATATTGTATATTTTTATTTATCTCACTTTATAATAACATTTTATTTTATTTTCTGTTATAAACAAGTCTTGCAATTAGGCTCCATCATGTTAAAAATATTTGCAAAAATGTGATGAATATTCAATGTCTTAAAAACATGCTTTTAAACATATCAATTCAAAATCTACAGGTAAAATATTGGCAGTGAATGCTTAAGAGATTCTAGAATTATTATCCAGTATCATTTTGATGCGAAATTTATAATTTAAAACTTTTTTAATTTAATAGTGTCTATAATTTGTTTTTTAACGAGAATATATTTTAATACGAGAAATCAAAAACTAAAACTTGGAATGACAAAGAAACATAGACTAACAAAATTTCTTTCAACTCACATTGGGTTCATTTTGAATTTTACATTTCAAAAATGAATTTTTAAATCGTTTTTTATTAAAAGACATTTTTAATGATATTTTTTCAGTCAATTTGTTTATTCCTTTTTATTTGGGTCTGTTAAATCAAAGTTTAAGCCCTATAATGTTTTGTTATTATTCGTGTTAATTTCTGCAAAACACATTTAGAATTGATCACTATGACTTGACAAAATAAAATTGTTAAAATAATACTTTTTAATAATGAATATTCAATTTACTTTAATGCAATTTCTTATATTCTAGAAAAAACTCTATTTTATTTCGAAATGTTGTATACTTCTAATTCTTCTTTTTTTTTTTATCCCACCAACCATTTTCACTTACATTGGTATTGTCTTTTTAATTTGTCATGCATAAACTGCCCCCGAAGACATTACGTTTCATTTTTAATAATTATTAGATAATATTTACAAAACTCTCATGAATTTTCAACCAGAATAAGATGTAAAATGCATATTTCTCACTCGTCGTATATCCACATTAGTAAATAGATACTTGAATAACCTGATAGTGAATAGGACTTGAATGTTTATTACTAGATGAGTTTTATCTAGTAAAAACATATTTTGATAAGTACAAATATGTCTGCTTTGTATATTTTCACAAAAAAATGCTTTGTTTGAACTATCTTTTACTTTTTATACGAAAACAATATATTTTTATTTATTTATCTAATTTCAATTTATAAACCCCTTCCACACACACCCATAATTTTAAGAAGTCATATAAAATTTTTCTGGAAGTGCTTTTTCATTTTAAAACACTATTTATGCTTTTATAAAATGTTACTATTTTTTTAAACATTTCTTTTAATGAATGCAATGATTACATAATTTTTTTTCTTGTTAAAAATCTTTCATTTCGAAAAACCTTTTTTCTCGTATCTGTTTGCATGTGTATACAAATGACAAGTATTCTGTTTTAATATAAATTTATGTATACAAATCAATGAATCTTTTTTAACATACATACATTTCATAGATATGTACTTTCAGGAAAATATTGTATTTTGATAAATACATAGGAATTTTGATAAAATTAAAAAAAAAAAAAAAACTTTTACAATCTTCCGTAAAGATGCATTCAGAAAACTGTATATTTTTAAAATTTATTTTCCTTAATATCTTCTCACCAAAAATCATACTTTTAAAAGTACTAGAAATTTATAATAGGCAAACTTCGCTGTAATGTTAATCTTTCGTATATTTATAATTATATTTCAGGAGTTAATATTTTTAACAGTACATTTTATATACAACATTTAAGATGGTCATGTTAACATCTTAAAAACACTCGTTTATCCATTTTAACACAAAATTCATCATTCAATCAACTTTGTTTTAAATATAACCTTTATAAAAGAAATATGATTTCATTTTTTAAAATTTCATATATCTTTAAAACCTCCCTTTTTAAATTAATATTTTCTATTGATGTTTCTTTCTTGATACACTATTTTATTTATTAATTCCTAAAAGGTCTTGTGGATACAAGTTTTTTTTCAAACATTTAGAAATAATCCCATTTAGACCATGATTTTAAACAAAATTGTTAAAATGATGTTATTTTTATAATGAACTTACATTTCTTCAATTTATTAACTCCTTATAACTCTATTTTCTTAGAAATATTGTATAATTCTATTTATCTCACCAACTATATTGAATAACATTTTATTTCCTTTTCTATCATACACAAGTCTTGTAATTATGCTCTATTCTATTAAAAATGGTTACAAAAATGTGATGAATATTCAATCTGTTAAAAACATGCTAATAACATATCAATTCAATTTTTATGAAATTGAAGAAAAATATTTTACAATATTTTCCAAATATTTCCATAAAGATGCATTCAGAAAACTGTATATTTTTTAATGTGTTTTCATTAAAATCTCCTTACCATAAATCATATTTTTAAAGAGTACTGGAATGTTATATTAGGCACGATTCGATTTAATGTTAATCTTTCGTATATTTAAAATTATATTTCAAAATTAATATTTCTTAGCAGTACATTTTACCTATCATATTTAAAAAATCACCTTTAAAACATTTCTGTATTAGATTTAGGACAAAATTCATTATTCAATCACTTTTGTATTAAATATAACCTTTAAATAAGAAATAGTATTACTTTTTTTTAAAACATTTTTTTAAATTTCATGTCTTTAAAACTTTTTTTTTTTTTTAAATTAATATTTTTCTAATGATATTTCTTTCTTTATACACTATTCTATTTATTAATTCTTAAAAGTTCTTGCTTCATCCTATTTTCAAACATTTAGAAAAATCCGCATTTGGACCATGATTTGTACACAAAATAATTAAAATGATATTAATTTTTATATTGAGTTTACATTTATTGAATTTATTAACCCCAAATAACTTCTTGTAATGTATACTTGTATACATATGTACTAATGTATACTTCTATTCATCTCACCAGCATATTCAATAGCATTTTATTTCCTTTTCTGTTATAAGCAAGTCTTACAGTTAGGCTCCATCCTGTTAAAAATGTTTGCAAAAAATGTGATGAATATTCAATGTGTTAAAAACATGCTTATAAACATATCGATTCAAAATCTACAGGTTAAATATTGGCAAGACTTGCTGAACAGTTTTATAAGTATACACTGATATCATTTTTATATGAATTTATAATTTAAAATTTTTTTAATTTAATCATATCTATAATTTGTTACTTTAAAAAAATATTTTAATACGAGAAATCAAAATACTAAAAACAGGGAAGAAAAAATAAACGTAATTTAACAAATGAAATTTCTTTCAACTAATATTTCATTTTAATTTAATATTCAAAAACAAATTTTTTAAATCGTTTTTATTAAAAAAATTTTCTAAAGATATTTATTCTATTAATTTATTTATTCCTTCGTATTTGGGTCTGTTAAATCGAAGTTTAAGCCCTATAATGTTTTGTTATTATTCATGTTAATTCCTGCAAACACACATTTAGAATTGATCACTATGATTTGACAAAATAAAATTGTTAAACTGATGTTTTTTATAATGAAAACATTAATAAAAAATTTCTTAATTCCAAAAACTTACTTTATATTTCAAATATGTATTCTTCTAATTCTTCTTTTTTTTTTTTATCCCACCAACCATTTTCATTTACATTGGTATTGTCTTTTTAATTTGTCATGCATAAACAGCCTTCGAAGACATTATGTTTCATTTTTAATAATTATTAGATAGTATTTACAAAACTCTCATGAATTTTCAACCCGAATAAGATGTAAAATGCATATTTCTCACTCTAGTGTATCTATCTATCCACATTAGTAAATAGATACTTGAATAACCAGATAGTGAATAAGACTTGAATATTTATCAGTTTAGTTTAGTTTTATCTAGTAAAAGCCATATTTTGATAAGTACAAATATGTCTGCTTTGTATATTTTCACAAAAATCTGCTTTGTTTGAACTATTTTTTAGTTTTTTTATACGAAAACAGTATATTTTTATTTATTTATTTAAATTAAATTTATAATACCCCTCCATTTGCACTCATTTTTAAGAAAATATGTAATTTTAAATATATAAATTTTAAAATTTATTTTTTCATATAAAAATTTTCTGGAAATGATTTTCAATTTAAAACATTATTTATGGTTTTTAAAAATTTTACTGTTTTTTTTAAAATTTATTTTAATTAAGACAATGATTACATGATTTTTTTTTTTCTTGTGACAATTTTTTCATCCGAAAAATCAATTTTTTTCTGTAAGTGTTTGCATATGTATATAAATGACAAGTATTCGGCTTTAATCTAAATTTATGCATACAAATCATTGAATCTTTTTTTTTTAACATGCATACATTTCATAAATATATGCTTTTAGGAAAATATTGTAATGTGTTGATAAATGTATGGGAATTTTTATAAAATTTAAAAAAAAAAAACTTTCATAAAGATGCATTCAGAAAACTGTATATTTTTGAATGTGTTTTCATTAAAATCTCCTTACAATAAATCAGATTTTTCAAAAGTACTAGAATGTTAAAATAGGCATGATTCGATGTAATATTAATCTTTGGTATATTTATAATTATATTTCCGGAGTTAATATTTTTAACAGTACATTTTATCTACAAAATTTAAGACGATCACGTTAACATCTTTAAAACACTCTTTTATCCATTTTAACTCAAAATTCATCATTCAATCAATTTTGTGTTGAAAATAACCTTTAAATAAAATATGGTTATACTTTTTTAAAAACATTTTTTAAATTTCATATATCTCAAAAACCTTTCCTTTTTTAAATTAATATTTTCCTAATGATATATCTTTCTTCAAACACTAATTTATTTATTAATTCCTAAAAGGTCCTGCTTTATGCAAATTTTTTTTTAAACATTTACAAATAATCCCCATTTACACCTTTAATTTGTAAGCAAAATAGTTAAAATGACGTTATTTCTTATAATGTATTTACGTTTACTAAATTGAGTAAATCTGAGTGATTTTTTAAATTTAAACTTGCATTTATCTCAACAATCTATATTCAATAACATTTTATTTCCTTTTCTGTCATACACAAATATAATTAGCCTCCATCCTGTTAAAAATATTTACAAAAATGTGATGAATATTAAATATGTTAAAAACATGCTTTTAAACATATCAATTCAAAATATACAGGTAAAATATTGGCAGTGGATGCTGAACAGATTCTACAAGTATTATCTAGTATCATTTTGATACGAAATTTATGATTAAAATTTTTTTTTAATTTAATAGTGTCTATAATTTGTGTCTTTAACGAGAATGTATTTTAATACGAGAAATCAAAATACTAAAACTTGGAATGAAAAAGAAAATAGACTAACAAAATTTTTTAAATCATTGGGTTCATTTTGAATTTTTTCAAAAATAAATTTTTAAATCAAAAAGATTTTTAATGATATTTTTCAGTCAATTTGTTTATTCCTTTTTATTTGGGTCTGTTAAATCGAAGTTTAAGCCCTATAATGTTTTGTTATTATTCGTGTTAATTTTTGCAAACACACATTTAGAATTGATCACTATGACTTGACAAAATAAAATTGTTAAAATAATACTTTTTTATAATGAATATTCAATTTACTTTGATGCAATTTCTTATATTCTAGAAAACTTTATTTTATTTCAAAATGTTGTATGCTTTTAATTCTTTTTTTTTTTTATCCCACCAACCATTTTCACTTACATTGGTATTGTCTTTTTAATTTGTCATGCATAAACGGCCTCCAAAAAGATATTACGTTTCATTTTTAATAATTATTAGATAATATTTACAAAACTCTCATGACTTTTCAACCAGAAGAAGATGTAAAATGCATATTTCTCACTCTCGTGTATCTATCTATCCACATTAGTAAATAGATACTTGAATAACCTGATAGTGAATAGGACTTGAATGTTTATTACTAGACGAATTTTATCTAGTAAAAAACATATTTTGATAAGTACAAATATGTCTGCTTTGTATATTTTCACAAAAAAATGCTGTGTTTGAACTATCTTTTACTTTTTATACGAAAACAATATATTTTTATTTATTTATCTAATTTCAATTTATAAACCCCGTCCTCCACACACACACACACACGCACAATTTTAGGAAATCATATAAAATTTTTCTCGAAGGGATTTTTCGTTTTAAAACACTATTTATATTTTTATAAAATGTTGCTTTTTTTTAAACATTTCTTTTAATGAAGGCAATGATTACATAATTTTTTTTTTCTTGTTAAAATGTTTTCATCCGACAATTTCTCGTATTTGTTTGCATGTGTATACAAAAGAAAAGTATTCTGTTTTAAAATAACTTTATGCATACAAATCATTGAATCTTTTTTAACATACACATTTCATAGATATATTCTTTCAGGAAAATATTGAAAATGTTTTGATAGATATATAGGAATTTTTATAAAATTAAAAAAAAAAAAAAAAACTTTTACAATCTTTCATAAAGATGCATTCAGAAAACTGTATATTTTTTAATTTGTTTTCTTTAAAATCTCTTTACAATAAAGCAGATTTTTAAAAAGTACTAGTGTTTTATATTAGGCATGATTCGATGTAATGTTAATCTTTCGTACATTTCTAACTATATTTTCGAATTTAATATTTCTTAACATTACATTTTATCTGCAACATTCAAGACGGTCATGTTAGCATCTTTAAAGCACGTTTTTATTTTAGGACAAAATTCATCATTCAATCAATTTTGATTTAAATATAATCTTTAAATAAGAAATATGGTTTCATTTTTTAAAACATTTTTTTTTTTAATTTATCTTTAAAACCTTCCCTTTTTTAAATTAATATTTTTCTATTAATATTTCTTTCTTCATACACTGCTCTATTTATTAATTTTTAAAATGTCTTGTTGATGCTAATTTTTTAAAACTTTTGGAAAAAAAGCCCCATTTAGACCATGATTCCTAAACAAAATAGTTGAAATGATGTTGTCTTTTCTAATGAATTTAAATTTATTCAATTTATTAACTTCTAATAAATTTTTTAAATATTGTATACTTCTATTTATCTCACCAACCATATTCAATAACATTTTATTTCATTTTCTGGCCTACACAAGCCTTGTAATTAGAGTTTTCTGTTAAAAAGGTTTACAAAAATGGGATGAATATATAATCTGTTAAAAACATGCTTATATACATATCAATTCAAATTATACAGGTAAAATATTGGCAGTGAATGCTGAACAGTTTCTATAAGTATTATCTATATTTTTTATATGAATTTATAATTTTAAACTTTTTAATTTAATCGTGTCTATACTTCATATATTTAAAGAAAATATATTTTTATAAATAATAAATATATTTTAAATCAAAATACTAAAAATGGGTAGAAAAATAAACATAAACTGACAAATGAAATTTTTTTCTACTCACATTAGGTTCATTTTGAATTTTATATATTAAAAATACATTTTTTCAATCATTTTTAATGAAAAAAATTATGATATTTCTTCTAAATCAAATTGTTCTTCTATTAATAATTATTCATATTTCTTCTACTAATTAATTTTTTTTTGTTATCCTTCCAAACAGTATCACTTATATTTGTATTTCTTTTTAAATTCTCATGTATACACCGCCTTCGAAGACATTATGTTTTATTTTTAATAAGAATTAGATAATATTTAAAAAATCTATGAATTTTCAGCCAGTATAAGAGGTTAAAATGCAAGTTTTTCACGCTAGATTATCTATCAACGTTAAGTATAATCCTGATAGTGAATGATATTTGAATATTTATCAGTTTAGATAAGTTTTGTCTAGTGAAAAACAAATTTTGCTAAGTAATAAAGTAATTAACTTAACAATTTTTTTTGTCAGTTTGTAATGTAATTTTAGATGAAGAAAAAATATGTGATTATTATACAAAATATGTGATTTCTTATTTTCATCTTTTTTAAATGACATTTCTTTGTATTTGAAGTGATTTTTCCTTCACACTTATCTTCAATAAATTTTCAGGAACATTATTGATGAGAAATAAAAGTTTTTTTCAGTAGAAAAATTTTTACATCTGTGTTTTTAGGTGTTGATACAGGAATCTGAGGTATTATTCATTTTGAAAAATAATTCTTTTGTATTTTATAAGTTATGTATCTATATGAATTTTGTGAAATGTTTGTGAAGAAAATGCCTATTCTGTTAAAATGTATCATTAACAAAAAATGATTTTACTGCATAGGATGATACTTGTTATTGTTGCTGTGCTGTTTTGTTGCTATAAAAAATGAATTTTTCAGACATATTTGAACTTTTTTAAAAAAAAAAAACTTTACTTTTCAGCAATACAGTATTAAGAAAGAATTTATTAATTTACATATCTAACTAGAATAAATCTAAAACTACTTTTCCTAAATTTCTTTGCTTGTTTGCTTAAATTAATTTTTTTTTTTCGTATGTTTTAAAAAAGTGGATCGTTGCTCGAAATGTAATACAATTAATATTATTTAAAATACTTTTTTTTACTTTTATAGTTTAAAAACACATTGTTTCATAATTATAAGAACTTATAACTTCGTTGTTTAAAAAATTAAGTATTTTTAAATCTACCTGACTATGATGATTATATTATTATGACTATTATATGATTACGATTTATTTTGGCTTCAAAGTGTTTCTTTTTTATACGTAAATATATTTTTTTATTATACACTGTATTTTAACCGTTGCCGCAAAATGTGCTAAATGCAATTTGTCCTTTCTTCAGCGGTAAAAGTGCAATACAGTTACCGGTATAAGATGAGTCAAACGGCCGCCCGTATTTGAGCTAAATGAATAAATAATTTTCTTCGAACTTGTCTGTTGTCTATAAAAATTTAGTGTATATTCGTCATAACTCTTTATAATGAAGTAATTTTTTGTCAAAAAGAGTTTTTGCGTGCTCACCAAATATTTAAATGTTCGTACATTACCAATATTAATGAGTAATAATAATAATGAGCATTAATAGACTTAATAAATTCTCATTGGATAAGCAAAATACTCATGCAAAGAAATTCTTACAGACAGAGAATATCTTCATAATAGTGTCTTATGTTGGATATACCCAAATTTCTAAATGCAAGAGACAAGTTAGACCAAAAGTATTTACCCATTAAAAATCTTCATTAAGCTCGAATATGTATGGTTGTTTGATACATTTTATACAGTAAATGGTTTGCTCTTTTACTGCAGAAGGAAGGAAGAATTCCAAAGTAAAAAAAATTTCGTTTACATAACAAAAATAAATTTTTAAGCTAAAATAGATGAGACTCATATAGATTCTGGTTGATTTAAAATACTTTCATTTATTAAGTAAAAAGATATAAATTTTTATTATAATGAATCAATGTGTATTTTAAAATATATTAAAGTAAAGAATATTATGATTTTTAAAACTATAATAATAGTGATAAATTTCAAGAAACGAACCATTTTTTAAGATATACGAAAAAAACTGAATTTAAGTAAACAAAAAAAAAATCTTTAAAAAATTAGTTTTAGATTTACACAAATGTGTAAATTAAAATGTTTATGATTAAATTCTGTCTTTAAATAATAATGCTGAAAATTAAAATTTTATTTAATCAAAAGGTGTAAATCACCGAAAAAATTCATTTTCTACTACAGCAACAGAACACATCAACATTTTAAAGTTGAAATCATTTTTTAAAACTGATAAAATTTGACAATATTGACAATTTTCCTTAAAACATTTCACAAAATTCACTTAATTATACAACTTATAAAAATATAAAACAATTATTTTTTTTGAAAAAAAATAACCGGGGATTTTGTATCAGTACCTGAAAACAATAATGTAAAAATGTAGTATTGAAATAAGGATTTACTTCTCCTTAACATATTCCATTGAAATTTACTGTGTATAAGTTTAAAAAAAACAGTATTTAAAATGAAAAAACCGTATTTTTTAAAAAGAAACTTTGAAAATAATTAATCAAATATTTTCTATTGCTGTAAGAATATTTATTACTAGAATATTATAAAGCCTCACCTTATAATTAAATGAAATCCTGGATTTTATATTAATTACAAAACAATCCTGGAATTTTACAATTCAAGAAACATAGATGCACAGTTTGTATGGAAAAAGCTTCAAATGGACCATTTTTTTCAAATCTATATGAGTTTTCTGAAGTCTCATAAAAATAAAGATAACAAGTAAAATAAAGATAACAAGATAAATATAAAGATGATAAAGATTTCAGTAAAATAAAGATAACAAGTTAAGAAACATGCATAAAATAAGGGAAGCAAAGGAAAAGCAGTTTAGAGAATCTTCTTGAAGCTGATACATATGAGAGGTACATATGAAGCTGATACATATACTTTATTTTACAGTTAATTAATGTGATGTAATTAATTAATGTTAAAAGCAGAATTAGTATAAATAATTTGAAAAAACATATCGCCCAAAATTGGATGCAAATTGAATGAGATAATAAATAATGAAAAAGAGATACAACATAGAATGTTATTGAATCGTAAAAAAAATTTGAAACATCAATTTAAATTCATAGCCCATCTTACTTTGCTATTTTTAAGGTAGTCATTTAAATATTCATCCAGATTATCTAGGGAAATTTAATACAAATGTAGTTGGTTAATTAAGGCTAAAATATAATATTTATCGAAAAATAAACTTATCTAATGCATTATGGGAATTAACACTTCCAAAAAACAGTTGTATATAAGCAGAGAAGTAAAGTATTTAAACAAGTAATGGTACAAATGTGACAAATATTTTCATTAAGTACAGGAACACTTATGAACAGGAGGAAAGGTTTTAAATATGTGTGAAATTTAAAAACATATTTTTTTGAAATATGAATCATATTTCTCATACAAAGGTTATGTATAAAACAAAAACTGATTGAGTGATGAATTTTGTGTTGACAAAGAGCAGAGTTTTTAAAAATATTAAAATAAATGAAAATTAATTATATATCAATAATATTTGCAATTTTTTAGACGACAATTAGATATTTATCCAGAAAAAAAAAAAAATAATTTTGTTAATTCAGATTAAAGTGAAAACTTTTTCGAAAAAATATTATATTTTTTTCATAATGAGAAGATGACTCTTCCGGTAAAACAGCTGTATACAAGAAGAGATGTAAGAATTCTTAAAAAATAAGGATAAAAATTTGATGAATATTTTCATGGTTCAGTAAAGTTTATGTACAGGTTGAAAGGTTTTAAATATATACAAAATGTCAGAAATATATTTTTTTTAAATCAGTCAACTTTTTTTATTCAAAGGCTATGTATAAAACAAAAACTGACTAAATGATGAATTTTGTGTTGACAAAGGGTAGGAAAGTGTTTTAACGGTATTAACATGACTTCATGAAATGTCGTAAATAAAATGTATTGTATAGAAATATTAGTTCCGAAACGGTAAGTGTAAATAAACGAAATACTAACATTGTATCAGTTAGTGTATAATTCTAGTAATGTAATTGAATTCTTTAATATTAGTATTTTGTAAAAATCTGATTTATGGTAAGGTTTAGAGAAAAACATTTAAAAATAGTCAATTTTCTGAATGTATCTTTATTGAGACTGGTAAAAGAATTTTTCCTTTTAGGACATAATCAATTTTATAAATAAATATTTATTATCACATTTAAAATATTATCCTAAAAGTACGTATTTATGAAATATATGTAAGGTAAATATCATTCAATAACTTGTCTGCTTAAACTTATATAAAAACAGAATACTGGTAATACGCTTGCAAACACTTTGAACAATGGTTTTTGGATGAGTTGAAAAAAATGTTTTTTAAATTAAATATTTTTATTAATTTTTTTTCAAAAAAATCACTTAAGACTGAAAAAATATTATAATTTTTAAAGAGAAACTTTTGCTTAAAGCTAAACTTTAATCTTTTATTTTGTATTGTTGTAAAACGTTTATCACTAGAAATTTTGGGAATCACAGATATTTACCATAAATGTTTAAAACCTAATTAGTATTGCAACAAATAAATCTGACGATATTAACTGTAAATGTGGTGAATTGATAGCAGCAAATTTGTATTCAGAGATGACGATTTTAAGCAGTGTAACAAACTGACGCGCAATCTGAGTGCTTTTGAAATATCTTTTGTCAGTGTAAATGTCGGCACTTTGCTTTTTTGTGTCTGTATATGATCTCCGTGAATGCTGATGAACCTGTGATTAATATAAAATGGTTAAAATATTGCATGTCTCCATATTGAAGGGATATAATCCAATAAGTTTAAAAAGTTCATGATACTGGCTGAATAATCTATAACAGTTAATATATATATATATGAATAATGATATATATATATATATTAACAGAAATAAGAATGGATGGATGTGGAATAAGATTAGATAAAGGAAAAAAAGAGAAATTGCATAGAATTTTAATAAACTGTATAAGAAGTAAATATGAAAAATATTAATTTAAAGAAATATTAGAAAATCAATGACAAAATTCAGAAAAGTTTAGAAAAATCAACGCAAATTCATTACATATCCTTATTATTTGCTATTTTCATATGAAATTAGATATTTATCCAGAAAATTTATATTTTATATTTAATTCATATGATATTTTTTATTTATAATGTATTTATAATGATATTTATAATTTATCCAGAATATTTATTATGGTATCAGATTTTTAATTGAATGGTTTTGATTAATTGACATTAAATCTAAGAAAAAAGTTTCGAAAAACGTATTGAACTTTTTCCATTATGAGAAGGTAACACCTACAATAAAACAGCTGTAAACAAGGTATAGTTATTTTATGTAAAGTATAAAATGTTTTAGATATACATAACAAATAAAAAAATTTTTTTTCCTTGAAAACTCACAACTATTTCTTATTCAAAACCTATGTTTAAAACAAAAGGGATTGAATAATGGATTTTGTATTATAAAGGGGATATAAAATTGTTTTATACATTTGACCATAGCTGTAATAAATATCGTGTATAAAATGTATTATTTAGAAATATTAATTGGTGAAATGCAACAGTAAATATATGAAATAATTACATTAAAACCCAGTATTTTTTTTTAAATAATTAATTGTAAGATGATTTTAATACAATACAAATATATAAAATTTACTGAATGTATATTTATTGCAAATAATTTATTTTGTGAGACATAATCAATTCTATAAAATTTTTAAGAAATTTAATCTTTAGAAAATTAATTTTTTTAGAAATTAAATAGATTTGAGAGAAAATGTTGTGTATTAAAAAACAATTCCTTGTTTAATTCCTTGTATTTTTAATTTCTTGTTGTATTCTTTAAAGGAAATAAACAAAGTGGATAAACCTTTGAAAATTATGAATCCTATATTTTGTATTGTTGAAAATGTTTATCACTAGAAAGTTATAATCAATACCCGATAATTTAAAAATAGACAGTTTTTAACATTTAAAAATAAATTTTAACATTTAAAAAATTGACGGTTTTCTGAATGTATCTTTATTGAGATTAGTTGAGGTGTTTCCTTGATATTGTCAATTCTTAAATATTGTTTTATGAACACAATAAATATTTATCCTGAATATCTAAGAAATTTAATAAAAAATATTGTTTGGCTAATTAAGACCAAAAGTATAGAATTAATCGAAAAATCATCATATCTTCTGCATTATGAGAATTAACACTTTGAAAAGAAACAGTTGTATATAGGAAAAGTAAACTATTTAAACAAGTAGGAGTAAAAATTTGATGAATATTTTCATGAAGTAGAAGAACGCTTATGTACGGGAGGAAAAGTTTTAAATGAGTATAAAAAAAAAAAAAAATATTTTTGAAATATCAATCATATTTCTTAATCAAAGACTATGTATAAAACAACAACTGATTGAGTGATAAATTTTGCGTTGAAAAAAGGTACCAACATGTAGTAAAGCACACAATAAAGATATTAACATGACTGCATGAAAAGTCGTAAATAAAATGTATTGCTTAGAAATAATAATTCCGAAAAAGTAATTGTAAATATATGAAAGAATAACATTGCATGGAATAGTATACATAACAATGTATCATTTAACATTAGTATTTTCTTAAAATCTGATTTATGGTAAAAAGATTTCAATTTTATAGATATTATTAAATATTTATTATTACATTTTAAATATTATATTAAAAGTATATATTTATGAAATATATGTATGGTAAATACTTGATTCAATGACTTGTATGCATAAATTTATATTAAAAGAGAATACTCGTAATACACTTATAGCACAAACACTTTGAACTTTGAACACTTTGAAAAAATGGTTTTCGCATGAAAAATTTTAATACTTTTTGATTCATAAAAATCACTTCAGTTTGAAAAAAAAATTATAATTTTTAAATTGAGAAGAAGGCGCCTTGAAAAACATTAATCTTTTATTTTACATTGTTCAAAAATGTTTATCACTTGAAATTTAGGAATCTCAAATATTTATCATCAAAGTTTAAAACCTAGTTAGCATTGTAAGAAATAAATCGGACGATATTAACTGTAAATGTGGGGAATTGATAGCGGCAAATTTGTATTCAGAGATGGCGATTTTAAACAGTGTAACAAACTGACGCGCAATCTAAGTGCTTTTGAAATATCTTTTGTGAGTGTAAATGTCGGCACTTTGTTTATTTTGTGTCTGTATATGGTCTTCGTGAATGCTGATGAACCTGCGATTAATATAAAATGGTTAAAATATTGTATGTTTCCATATTGAAGGTATATAATTCTATAGGTTTACAAAGTCCATGATACAGTATGAATAATCTATAATAGTTAATATATATCGATGAATATGAATTATATATATGAATAATTATATATTATGACAAGGTAACACCTTCAGAAAAACAGCGGTATACAAGAAGAGGTGTAATATATCTTAAAACATAAAAGTATAATTTGAAAAATATTTTTAAAAGGTACAGGTAATTTATATAAAATATAAAAAGCTTTAGACATACATGACAGAAAAAACATTTTTTTTTTTCTTTGAAACATCGCTCCTATTTCTTATTCGAAGTCTATGTTTAAAATAAATTTGTTTGAAGGATAAATTTTGTGTTAAAAAGAGGATATTAGATTGTTTTAAAAAATTGAGAATGGCTGTAATAAATACCGTTTATAAAATGTATTATTTTGAAACATTAATTCCAGAAATGCGATTATAAATGTATGAAAGATTAACGTTAAATCTAGTATTTTTTTAAAGAATACGTAATTAAAAATAATTTTAGTGAAATACAAATACGTACGATTTTCTCAATGCATATTTTTTGAAAGTAGTAAAATTTTTTTGTGGGACATAATTAATACTATAAAACGTTTTAAGTATTTATCATCACAATTAGAATTTTATTTTGAAAGTGTATATTTTTGTAATAAATCTATGGTAAATAGGATTCAATAATTTATATGCATAATTTTTATTAAAACACAATACTTGTCATATGTTTATATGTATATAAAAACACTTTGTATAAACATAAAATGTTTTAGGAGAAAAACAATTTAATAACTAAAAAGTAGCGTCATTATTGTCTTCATTATAAAAAGAAAATAATAATAATTATAAATAATTATAAAACTAAAATTAATATTACAAAATGTAAAAACTGTACAGAGAAATTTTACATGACTACCTAACATTGGATAGGGGGGGGTATAAATTGAAAAAATAAAAATATATTGTATCGATAACAAAAATACTTAAGAATTAAAGAAAAACAATTTTAAAAATAGAATATAGTAAATATTTATATTACATTTCTATTTCTATTTTTTTAATTTATAACACACACACCCCTCCAATTTTAAGAAATCACATAAAAATTTTTCTGTAAAGTTTTTTTCAGTTTGTAACATTATTTGGAGTTTTATGAAGATTTATTATTATTTTTAAATTTTTATATGTTTTCTCTAAATTGGAGGTGGGGGGGATGATAAATTGAAAAAAATAAAAATATATTGTTAATTATATCAAGAATTAAGAAAAAAAAATTTAAAAAAAGAAAACAACTTTTGAAAAACAGAAATCCTATATTTGGTATTGTTATAAAAATGTTTATCACTATAAAGTTAAGAATCAAAAATACGATAATTAGAATTATACAAATGAGTATGCAATAATAAGAAAAAAATCATGGAATTTTCAATTCATCAAACAGTTACATGAACATCAATTGACAATTTGTACCAAAAAGTTTAAAATGGATCAATTTCTTTCAGGTGTATATGAGTTCTCTAAAATATTTTGATAGAAAAAGAAAAACGATAAAGAAGTAAAAATATAAGGGTATCAAGTTGAACGTAATTTGAAAGACAATATTTTGAAACTGATCAATAATATTTTAATTTTTCATTAATGAAACAAAAATGTTTAAAACCAAATTAGTATGAAAATCTATACCATTTAATACATATATTAACATATTGTCGGAAAAAAAATCCATGTAAATTGAATGAGATAACAGATAAAGCAAGATGCAGAAAATACATAAAGTTTTAATGAATCCTAAAAAAATTTTTTAAATATTGCACATATGTAAAATATTTATATAAAGAAATATTAGAAATTAATCACAAATTCAAATAGTACTGAAATAAAGACAAATTTTTAAATATCATTATTATTTGCTATTTTTAAGATGACGATTAGATATTTGTCCATGATATAGACGATTCTGGGTAATTCAGAATAAAATAAAGAATTTTTAGAAAAATTATTGTATACATATATATTTATATATTATTTCATTATGAAAAGGTAAAAAATAAAGAATTTTTAGAAAAATTATTGTATACATATATATTTATATATTATTTTATTATGAAAAGGTAAAATAAAGAATTTTTAGAAAATTATTGTATAAATATATATTTATATATTAATTCATTATAAAAGGTAAAATAAAGAATTTTTAGAAAAATTATTGTATACATATATATTTATATATTGTTTTAATTATGAAAAGGTAACATTGTAGAAAAACATTTACATACAAGAAAAGATGTAAAAATTGTTAAAAAAATAAGGTAAAAATGAAGTACAGTAATTGTTTTTATACAAGATGAAAATTTTAAATATATATGGAATGTAAAATAATTATTTTTTTGAAAAATTAATCTTATTTCTTATTTAAAGGCTATTTCTTATCATATTTCTTATTTAAAGGCTGATAGAGTGCAGAATTTTGTTTTTAAAAATGGTAGAAAAGTGTTTTTAACATGACTGCATGAAAAGCCGTAAATAAAATGTATCGTTTAGAAATATTAATTCCGAATAAGTATGTGTAAATAAACGAAAGACTTATATTGCATCGAATAGTGTATAATTCTAGTATGTAAGTGTTTCCTCTAATATTCTAGTAATATCTAAAAATCTGATTTATGGTAAGATGATTTTAGAAAAACATTAAAAAAATAGCCAGTGTCCTGAATGTATCTTTATATTATAAAATTTTTCCTTGACATAATATGTTCTTAAATATTGTTAAGTATTAATCAACAAATTTACAATAATATATTAAATGAAAATATTTATGAAATATATTCATTTAACATAACATTGTAAATGTAATGGTAAATATGATTCAATGTCTTTTAAGCATATATTTATATTAAAGGAGAATGCCCACAATATGTATACAATTGCAAACATTTTTGAAAGAAAAAAAAAGCTTTTCGATATTTTTTAAATAAAATTAACAATATTAAAAATAAATTTTTAGAAACTTTATTCATATTACAAAATTATGAAACCTTCATTTACAACACTTTTACATCTTCTTAAAATTGCAGGGAATTTTAGAATTATGTATTGAAAAAATGTAAATAAATAAAATTAAATTTTTTTCATAAAAAGTACTTCAGATTGAAAAAAATATCATTTTTTAAGGAAACTAGAAGTTAAAAAACTTTGAAAATTATGAATCCTGTTTTTGTATTGTTGTAAAATATTTATCACTAGAAAGTTATAATCAATACCCGATAATCAGAATTATACAAACGAATATATGACCATAAGAAAAAATTCATAGAATTTTCAATTCATATAGATACATACATATGAATTGAAAATTCTATGAATATATGTGACTTTTCTATAAAAATATATGATTTTCCCATATGTGACTTTTCTGAAACTTTTTGATAGTAAAAGATAGAAAAATAAGATAGCAAAGATATAAGGTTATCAATTCGAGACTAGTTTGATAAAAAATATTTTCTTTCATAGCGAATAAATCATATATGTAATAATATGTCATAATTAGTAGGAATATTTCTGCACTAGCTAATATATATGTACATCTATATATATATACTTATTGTGAGAGAAAAAAATTGGATGTAAATTGAATGAGATAACAAATAAAGAAAAGAATGATTACCTAAATTTTAATAAATCATAAAAAAAATTGCGTTTAAATGTTCTCCATAAGTAACTATATAAAATATTAATTTAAAGTAACATTAGAAACCCAATGACGAAATTCAAAAAATACTATAAAAATCAATGCGAATTCATTACATATCATTATTATTTGCTATTTTTAGATGCAATTAGATATTTATATTTACATCAGTATACATTAATTAGATTAATTGGAATTTTCCAATTCACAAAACAAAGTTGCATAGTTTGTATAGAAAAAGCTTTAACTGGAACAGTTTCTACAGGAACAATCATGACTTTTCTGTAGTCCCTTGACAGTAAAATAAACAATAAACAATTAAATAATAACAAATTAAGAAACATACATGAAATAAGGGAAGCAAATGAAAAGCAGTTTAGAAAATATTCTTGAAGCTGATACATAATACTTTATTTTACAGGCAATTAATGTAATGCAATTAATTAGTTAAAAGCAGAGATAGTATAAATGATCTATATTAACAAAAAAAAAAAAAACACATCGTGTGAAAATTGGATGCAAATTGAATGAGATAATATATAATGAAAAAGAGAGACAACAAAGAATGTTAATGAATTGAAAAAAAAAATCTTTGAAATATCAATTTAAATTAATAATATATCTTTCTTTAATATTTTTAAGATAGACAATTAAATATTGATCCAGTATATCTAAGGAAATTTAATAAAAATGTGGTTTTGGTTAATTCAGGCTAAATTATAGTATTTATCGAAAAATTATCGCATCTTCTGCATTATGACAATTAACGCTTCCAAAAAAAATAGTTGTCTATAGGAAGAGAAGCAAAATATTTAAATAAGTAAGGCTGAAAATTTGAGAAATATTTTTATGAAGTACAGTAACGTTGATGTACAGGATGAAAGATTTTAATTATGTGTGAAATAAAAAAAAATATTTTTGAAAAATTAATAATATGTTTTAATCAATGGCTATGTATAAAACAAAAACTAATTGAGTGATGAATATTATATTGAAAAAGGGTAGGAAAGTGTTTTAAAAAATTTAATATGAATGCATGAAATGTATTGTTTAGAAATATTAAGTTCAAAGCAATAAGTGAAAATAAACGAAGGATTAATTTAGCAATTGTATAGTGTAAAATTCTAATAATCTAAGTGTATCTTTTAACATTAGTATTTCCTAAAAATATGATTTATGGTTTGTCTATAGGAAGAGAAGTAAAATATTTAAACAAGTAAGAGTTCAAATTTGACAAATATTTTCATTATTTTGGAAAAATAAATAATTTTCTTATTTAAAAGCTATGTTTAACACAAAAACTCATTGAGTGATAAATTTGTGTTAAAAAAAAGGGTAACAAAAATTTTTAATTAAATGTTGTACATAAGAAGTAACTATGTAAAATAGTAATTTGTAATAATAACAGAAATTTAATGGCAAAATTCATAAAATTCTAGAAAAGTCAATGCAAAATTATTACATATTATTATTATTTGGTATTCTTTGAAACAATTAAATATTTATCCGGAATATTTATATTTAAATGGTCTTGGCTAATTGAGATTAAAATAATGTTTCGAAGTGATTATTATATCTTTTCCATGATGAGAAAATAAAACCCCCAGAAAAACAGCTGTATACAAGAAGAGATGTAAAATGTTTTAAAAAATAAAAGTACAAATTTGAAAATATTTTTCATGTGAAGTAAATTTATGTAAAGTATAAAGGTTTTAAGTATACATGACTGATTAAAAGATTTTTTTCTTTGTAAAATCACACCGATTTCTTATTCAAAATTTACATTTAAAACAAAATTGATTGAATAATGAATTTTGTGTTAAAAAAGGATATAGATTGTTTTAAAGATTTGAGTATGATTGTATAAACTATCGTAGATAAAATGCATTGTTCAAGAAATATTAATGTCTGAAATGTAATTGTAAATATACGATGATTAGCATTACAATCCAGTATTTTTGTAAAAAAATAATTAATTGTAACATGATTTTAGTGAAATACAAAATATATATAGCTTTCAGAATGTTTTTTTTTTATAAGTAGTAAATTTTTTTTTCTGTTACATAATAAATTCTATAATTTTTTTAACATGTTTATTATCACAATTATAAAACTATTTTAAAAATATATATTTTTGTAGTGAATCTTAGATAAATAAGATTCAATGTTTCATACGCATAATTTATATTAAAACAGAATACTTTTCATATGTATATATATGCAAACACTTTCTACAAAATAAAAATGTTTTCTGGAGAAAAAAAAATTATAATAATTAAAAAGTAATGTCATCATTTTCGTTATCGAAATAAATTAAAGATTTGAGCATGATTGTATAAAATATCGTAGATAAAATTTATTATTTAAAAATATTAATTCCTGAAATGGAAATATACAAAAGAATAACATTGCATTCCAATATTTTTAAAATTATATTATAATTAATGAAACACAAAAAATATACAATTTTATGAATGTATATTTATTGTAAGTAGAAAATTTTTTTGTAAGACATAATCAATTCTATAAAAATTTTTATTATTTATCATCAGAATTAGAATCTTATTTTAAAAATGTCAATCTTTGAAATTATTTTTTGTAAATATGATCCCACGTTCTATATGCATAAATTGATAAAATATAGAATACTTGTATATTCACACACGTGCAAACAATTTTTACAATATATATAAATAAGTTTTCTGTGAAAAAATTTCGATAATAAATAATAATCATTGAAAAATGAAAAAAAATTATAATAAATTTTATAAAAAATAATGTCGTTTTATGAAAAATCATTTCTAGAACATTTTTTTGAATATTTTTTTTTCAATTGCAGAAAAATTATAATTTGATATAAATAAATAAATTATATTGTTTTCATAAGGAAATATAAACTTAGTTCAAATAAAACAGATTTTTGCGAAATTTAAAACACTTATTGAAAAATATGTTTTTCACTCGATAACACTTATCAAAACAGATACGTCTTCCAATAATATTCACTATCAATTGCATTCCTGGAGATTTTGTATTAATAAACGAAAGCGGAAGAACATGCTTTTAAAAACTGAAAAATCCATAAAAATTTTATAAATATTATTAAATAATTATTAAAATTAGACCATAATGTGTATGGACACAATGTTAGTAAAAACGTTTGCAGGATAGAATAGTAAATAAAATACAAATGTAAGTGGAAATAATGGGTGATATAACCAAGATAATTTAGAAATATACTATATTTTGAAATAAATTTTTTTTTGAGAATTAAGAAAATGAATTACTGTAAGTTAATTATAAGAAAAATATTATTTTAACTAGATTATTTTGCCGAAACCTAGTCAAAATATTAACCAATTCTTATTGTTTGCATGCTTAGAATATGCGAGTTATATAAGATGAATGAAGTATTGGTTGGGAAAATTAATACACATTAAAAATTATAACTTAAATAATTATGAAAGTATTATTTTATAAATTTAATTATTTTTATATATATATAATTTACCAGATAGAGCCAAATATTAAGGAAGAAAAAATAAATTAGTAAAAGAAATATCATTAGAAAAAGTTTTTATAAAAAACGACTTAAAAATGTGTTTTAAAATATAAAATTCAAAATGAAATTTCATTTCAGTATTTCTGTGTTTATCTTTAATATGATTTTGCTTACTTGTATTAAAATATATTTTCGTTAAAGAAATGAATTTTCTCTTTGATTCACTACTAAATTAAAAATAATTTTTCACAATTATAAATTCGTATGTAAATGATACTAGAAAACAGTTTTAGAAACTGATGAGCATCGACTATCAATAATACACCTACAGAGTTTGAGCTGATAAGTTAGTGTATAAAGCCCACTCCTTAAAAGATTGAAAATTCATTATATTTTTGTAAACTTATTATTATTAAAACAAATGGTGGCTAAACACAAGACTTTTATATGACAGAGAAGAAAATAAAATCTAAATAAATATGGCATATATATGGTATATATATATATATATATATATATATATATTCATCATTATGAAATAAATAGGGTTGTTGGGGTTTAATAACATGAATAAGCGTACATTTATTTTTTAAAAATAAATCACATTAATTATTTTGTTCAACACATATATAAAAGTAAATGTATATCTTGAACTTTCTTATCTGTGTCCAGTACTGGATTGCTTGTCTAAATGTATAACACGTTGTAGAAAAATAGTATTTCAAGTGGAAAATTTCGATAAGTAAAAGTCATGTAATTTCGTTATTAAAATAAATGAAAAAAAAGTAACTAAATTTTAAAAATATTCAGAAAATTATTAAATTATTTTGTTAAAATAGATTTATAACACCCAAACGTTCCTCTGCTAGCTCAAATTTCATTACATAGAGAGAAAATTAAAATTTGTATTATTTCAACAGGAATACCAAGTGCTACGCTAAGACGCAGTTCTTGTAAGGAAACTAAAAGTTTAACTACATAATATTATTTATTTTATGCAACGCAAATCAATGACAACAAAGCAATGGCTATAATGACACATAGCCTAAACTACGACTAACTAACTTTTATAAAATGTATCTTAATAAAGATATATGTTATAAATTTGTATCTTTATTAAAATACATTTATAATATTATTAAATAAATAATTGTATCTTGAAAAATATTATTAAATAAAAAATATTTTCTGAATATTTATTCAATAATATTTTCACAATTTTATTTTCCTTAATCTAAAACTACACTACAAACCGATAAAAAATATGTTTAATTAATTATTTCATTAATTACTGAATTTTTAACGGATAATCAAAATATTCACCATAATAAAATTGGAGAAAAAAAAAACACTTAAAATAAAAAAAAATACTGTAAAAATGCTTACCACTAGAAAATTATGAATCATTACTTGATTTCGACACATCAACATATAATAGGTAGAAGAATTCCCGAAATTTTCAACTCCTCAAACATAGTTACATCCATGCGCGGTTTTGAAGAAGCTTCAAATGGAACAATTTCTTTTAAGTCTATATGACTTTTCTGAAGTCTCTTGGGAATGAAAGATAAAGAAAATTAGGTTAGCAATGGAAAACCAATTTGAAAGACAATTTCTTTGATGCTGATGCATAAAACTTCATTTTAAGGGGAATTAAACATATATTTTCAAAATTAAATTAGAGTAAATAATCTATAATGGTTAAAACGATAGATAGTTTAGTCTAGTTTAAGTTAGTTCATTAGCAATTTACAAAGAAGATCTAAGAAATATTTAATAAAAAATACTTTGCTTATTTCAGGATAAAATATTGTATTTTACGAAATATTATCCTGTTTCCCGTATCATAAGTAATTCAGACCTAAAAAAAAAACAGCTGCTTGCATGAAGAGAAGTAAAATAACTAATTAAGTAAGGGTAATAATTTGACGAATATTTTATGAAACACAGGAATTGTTAAAGCAAAAAAATGAAAGGTTTTTAAAGACATATGAAATTAAAATTTTTTTATGATTTGCATCTTTATGGAAGATTGTAATTTTTTTCTTTTTCAATTTTATTAAAAATACTAAGTATTTATCAACACATTTACAATATTTTCCTAAGAGTATATGCACTCATGTCCATAAATTAAGGATAATGAAGTTCAGGCAAAGAAAGAGACAGAAACAAAACAAATTTGACTTATTTGTAAAGTCTATTTATTAAACAAAAGGTAAAGAGCAAAAAAAATGCTATATGTTTGACATAATTAATAAAAATTGCGATTTTTACTCCCTGGAGCAAATTTCAAAAGAGAACCTATTTACAAAAAACAGTATAACATGGTTAGTATAATGGTTAATATGGAGTATGTCTCCCGGACGATGAAATACAGATCTTACAACGCCTAGGCATGCAGAGTATCAAATTATCAATCTGATCTTGGGGAATATTGCACCACTCATCAAGCGATGCCCTCCGAAGTTCCGGTTGACAGGTGGGAGGGGGTTGACGGGCTGCAATTTGTCAGCCAAGCATATCCCCACATGCTCTATTGGATTCAAGTTCGGTGAGTATGCTGAACAATCCATACGGGTGATATCCTCCATTTGAAGGCATTCGTCTACAATGTTTGCACGGTGAGGACGGGCGTTGTCCTCCATAAACAGAAATTCAGCAGCCATGGCGCCCCGAAACAAACGTGCATGTTGTTCCAGAATGACATCCCGATAGATGTGGCCTGTCATCGTTACACTCTGAACATGCAGGTCAGTTCTGGAACCAAGAATAATTCCCTCCCCAAACGAGCCATCCTGCACCACCGTAACGGTGTCGTTCAATGGTGTTCTCTTGGTGGTAACGGGTACCTGGCGCTCTCCATATGATAGTCCGGCGAGAATCAGACTGCAAACTAAACCTGGACTCGTCGGAAAACATCTCACATGACCACTGTTGCGGTGTCCACAATGCATGCTGTCTACTCCAGGTTAATCGCAGGCGACAGTGAGTTGCGGTAAGTGGAACACATCTGACCGGCCTACGAGCATATAGACCAATGTGTCCTAAGCGTCTGTACACGGTCTGCCTTGAAACTGTCGTACCGGTAGCTGAAGAGAGCTGACAAGACAGGTCTGATGCTGTGCTCCGTCTGTTTCTTTTGGCAGTAACTGCTAAATACCGGTCCTCATTCGGCGTTGTAACTCGGGGGCGACCTGTGCTGTAACATCTACTCACATTACCATCATCTTGGAATCATTGCCAAAGCCTGGAGATGGCACTCTGGGCGATTCAAGTTCCTCGGATATTTCCAACTGGGTACGTCCACATTCCAGTCGTCCTATAATTCTACCACGTAAAAATCATCCAAATGCTTCCTTTTCATAACTTTGTGCACTGAAAGTCTTTTAAAGCGCTTGTGAACAATTTTACTTCTTTGCCACCATTCCTTATATACCCCTCTCTTACATTCTCGTCATTGTGACGTACTATCCGCGCCATCTGGTGGTTTCCTGTAATTTGCATATTCTTCTTCAAGATGTGTGTGATAATTCTACAGATGAAATTTTTATTTTAGATCTCAATTTCTGTGTGATTCTGAATTATCCTTAATTTATGGACATGAATGTAGTTATGAAATGTATGTATGTTAGAAAATGATTTGTATGCATAAATTTATATTAAAACCGAATACTTGTAATTTGTATATACATGCAAACACATTTGAGAAAAAAAGGATTTTTCGGATCAAGGAATTTTAAGAAGAAAAAAAATTCAAGTCTTAATTGTCTTCAATAAAAGTAATTTAAAAAAAATAGTAGAATTTTAAAAAAAATATAAGTAGCGTTGTAAAATGAAAATTCATTTCAAGGAAATTTTTATATGACTTCTTAAAATTTGTGTGTGTGTGTGTGTGTAGGAGGGGTTAAAAATTGAAAAATAATCTTTAAAAATATATATTTTTTTCATATAAATAGTAAAAGTTTGTTCAATCGTATCAAACTTTTGTGAAAATAAACAAAGCAGAAAAATATTTGCGTTAATCAAACTATGTTTTTCACTAGAAAAAACTTACTTAAAGTCATAAATATTCAAAAATATTCAATATCAGATGCATACCTAACTTGGGTAGATAAGCGAGAGTGAAGAATATGCAGTTTGCAACTTATACTTGTTGAAAATTGTTTGTGCATTTTATCCAATAATTATTAAAATAAAACATAAAGTCTGTGGACGCTGAATATTCAAGACAAATTAAAAAGAAAATCCAAATGTTAGTGGTTGGGTTGGTGGGATAACAAAGAATACTTAAAGGAATATGATATTTTTAAATAAAATAGAGTTTTATGAGAATTAAGAAACTGGATTAATGTAAATTGATTATTCATTTTAAAAAGCGTCATTTTAACAATTTTATTTTTCCAAATCAGAGTACATCATAGTTATCATATTCAATTCTAAATGTGTCCATGCAGAAATTAACATGAATTGTATCAACAAATTAGAGGGTTGAAACTTCGATTTAGCAGATCAAAATAAGAAGGAATAAATAAATTAATAGAAAGATATCATTATTAAAATGTTTTTTAATAAAACGAATTAAAAAATTTTTTTTGAATATAAAATCCAAAATGAACGCAACTTGAGTTGAAAGAAATTCCATTTGTTAGTTTATGTTTCTTTTTCTTCCCATTTTTAGTATTTTTATTTCTCGTAATTAAATATATTTTCGTTAAAGGAATGAATTATAGACACCATTAAATTAAAAAGTTTTAAAATTATAAATTCATGTAAAAACGATACTAGATAATACTTATAGAATTCAGTGCCAATATTACACCTAATGATTTTGAATTGATATGTTTATAAACATTTAATATTCATCACAGTTTTGTAAACATTTTTAACAGAAGAGTTTAATTACAATATTTGTGTACGACAGAAAAGGAAATAAAATGCTATTGACTATGATTGGGTAGTAAATATAAGCATACAATATTTCTAAAAAAATGGAGTTATTTAGCGTTAATAAATTTAATAAATGTAAATTCATTATAAAAATTAACATCATTTTAAGTATTTTGTTTACATGTCATGATCAAAATGGTGATTGTGTCTAAATGTTTGAAAAATTTGCATCAACAAGACCTTTCAGAAATCAATAAATAGATTAGGATGTGTAGAAAGAAATATCAATAGAAAAATATTCATTTGAAAACTTGAAGGTTTTAAGGGTATATGAAATTTGAATTATGTTTTTAAAATGTTTTACATATTTCTTATTCAAAGGTTTTATCTAAAGCAAAATTGATTGAATGATGAATTTTGCATTAAAATGGATAAAAGAGTATTTTAAAGATGTTAACATGACCGTCTTAAATATGGTAGATAAAATGTACTGCTAAGAAATATTAAATTCGAAAAAATAATTATAAATATATGAAAGATTAACATTGCATCGAATTGTGCCTAATATAAAATTCTACTTTTTAAAAATCTGATATATGGTAAGATTTTAACTAAAACACATTAAAAATATACAGTTTTCTGAATGCATCTTTATGGAAGATTGTAAAAGTTTTTTTTTAATTATATAAAAATTCCTAAATATTTATCAACATATTTACAATATTTTCCTAAAAATATATCTTTATGAAATGCATGTAAGATAAATAATATTGAATGCCTTGTATGCATGAATTTATATTAAAACAGATTTGTTTTGTATTTTTGTTTTTTTCTTTTCCTTTGTATACACATGAAAACAGTTACAGAAAAAAAAATTTTACGAAATAATTTTAACAAGGTAAAAAATCATGTCATAGTTGTCTTCATTAAAAGAAATTTTAAAAAATATTAAAATTTTATAAAGCCATCAATAGTATTGAAAAATGAAAAGTTATAATATATATATATATATATATATATATATATATACTTTGTATATATCACATATGTATCATATTCCGTGAAAATATACAAAGCGGAGGTTTTTGCATTTATCAAAATGTGTTTTTCAGTAGATAAAACTGATCTGAACTGATAAATATTCAAGTACAATTCACTATCAGGCGTATACCAAACGTGGATATATAAGGAAGAGTGAAAAACATGCGTTTTACAACTTATACTAGTTGAAAATTCATGAGAATTTTGTAAATATTATCCAATAATTATTACAAATAAAATATAATGTATTTGCAGGCTGGGTATGCATGACAAATTAAAAAGAAAATACAAATGTTAGTGATAATGGTTGGTGGGATAACAATAATGAGAATATATTATTACAATATTTTAAACAAATTAATATTTAGAATAATAGTATTAAATATAAATTATAATATCTGGAAATAAAATAGATTTTTTTGAGAATTAAGAAATTGAATTAATATAAATTGAATATTCCTTTTAAAAACAGCATGACGATGAATTTTATTCTAAAACGGATACAAGAAATTTTTAACTATTAATGCGACAGTCTTAAATGTTGTAGATAAAATGTATTATAAATATACGAAAGATTAACATTACATCGAATCATGCCTAATATAAAACACTAGTGCTTTTTAAAAATCTGATATATGGTAAGGAGATTTTATTGAAAACACATTAAAAAATATATAGTTTTCTGGATGCATTTTTTATGGAAGATTGTAAAAGTTTTTTTTTTAATTTTAAAAAAAATTCCCAAACATTTATCAACACATTTGCAATATTTTCTAAAAGTATAATTTTATGAAAGGCATGTATGATAAATAAAATTCAATGCCTTGTATGCATAAATTTAGATTAAAACAGAATTTTTTTCATTTGTATACACATGCAAACACTTACAGAAAAAAAAAGATTTTTTTGGACGAATAAAGTTTAACAAAAAAATCATGTTATCATTGTCTTCATTAAAATATTTTTTAAAGAAATAGAAAAGAATATATATATATATACATATAATAAATATATATAATGAAAGCAAAGAAACCAGATTTTGGTGAAAATATACAGAGTAGAAATGTTCGCACTTATCAAAATATGTTTTTCGATAGATAAAACTGAATAGTATTCAAGTCTATTCACTATCAGGCGTAAATCAAACGTGTATATATATGGAAGCGTGAAAAACATGCATTTTATAACTTATACGGGTTGAAAATTCATGAGAATTTTGTACATATTATAAAACAATAATTATTGCAATTATAACATACTGTTTCCGCAGACTGTGTATGTATGACAAATTAAAAAGAAAATACAAATGTAAGTAATAATGGTTGGCGGGATAACAAAAAATAATTAATTAGTAGAAGAAATACGAATAATTTTTAATAGAAGAAGAAATTGATTAATAGTAGAAATATGATTAGAAAATTTTTTCATTTAAAATGGTACAAAATTTTTTTTTTTTTTTTACAATATTAAATTCCAAATTAACCAGATGTGAGTTGAAAGAAATTTCAATTGTTAGTTTGTGTTTTTTTTTCTTCCAATTTGTTGTATTTTGATTTCTCGTATTAAAAGATATTTTCGTTAAAGGATCAAATTAATAACATGATTAAATTAAAAATTTTTAAAATTATAAATTCATATAAAATTATACTAGATAATGTTATACAAACAGTTAAGCATTTACTGCCAATATTTTACCTGTAGATTTTGAATTGATATGTTTATAAGCATATTTTTTAAAAGATTAAATATTCATTACATTTTGTAAACATTTTAAACAGAAGAGTCTAATTATAAGACTTGCGTAGGACAGAAAAGGAAATAAAATGTTATTGAATATGGTTGGTGAGATAAATAGAAGCATACACCATTTCGAAACAAAATAGAGTTATTTAGAGTTAATAAATTGAATTAATGTAAATTCATTATAAAAATTAACATCATAAGTATTTTGCTTACAAATCATGGTCTAAATGGGAATTATTTCTAAATCTTTGAAAAAAAATTTGTATCAGCATGACCTTTAGAAATCAATAAATAGATTAGTGTATGTAGAAAGAAATATCAATAAAAATATTCATTTAAAAACTTGAAGGTTTTAAGGATATATGAAAATTGAATTATGTTTTTAAAAAATATAAAAAATATGTTTTTAAAAAACCTTATTAAAAACCTCTTATTTAAAAATTATATTTAAAGCAAAATTGATTGAATGATTAATTTTGTGTTAAAATGGATAAAAGAGCGTTTTAAAGATGTTAACATGACCGTCTTAAATGTGGTAGATAAAATGTATTGCTAAGAAATATCAAATTCGAAAAAAATAATTATAAATATAAGAAAGATTAGATCATTAGAAAAGTATAAAAAAAAATAAATTTCAATGACTATATGATATATAATTATATGATAATCTAAGACTACAATTATATAAAAAAGGTTCCGACAGTGCATTGTATTTCAGTGTAAATAACTAATATATATATATATATATATATATGTATAAAGACTACCAGAACCCAGCATACGTTGTCCTGCAAAAAAACAACAAAAAAAAAAAAAACAAATGCATTGTAGAAAATTACATATTTCCGCGGCTTGAATGGCCGAGTAGCTAGCGCTCTGGCGCTCGGTAACACATGTTTCGGATTCGAGTTCTTACAGTGCCATGGATGTTTGTAGTGCTTCGGAATCCACTTTAAACTGTAGGTCCTTGTCTAACATGATCGTAAAGCGTTGCGGAGGTATTGTTAGCTTAGCGTCCGTAGCTTATCTTCAAGCTACATGCACCTCCTGGGTAGTGCTAAGTGAGTAACATCGGTGAAGCGCTTGCCTTAAGGCATCCAAGACAATTGTCTAAGTGTTTGCCCGCTGCATTGGAACCAATAAAAAATTACATATATCCATCTATATTCTCCATGTTCTGGTATATGTGCATACTTACTTTCATGGATATCGTTTGAAAGGTATATAAGATGAAATGCTGCAGCACCCTTTGGTGGCAAGTGACAATAAGTATTGGATAGCGCGAACCTATTTTTCATACTCGAATACATATTATTACGAATTTTCATAGCTTGGATTGAACTGTATTGAAGTTGATATACTGCAGCACCATCTGGTGGCGACTTACAACAAAGGGGATAGCATAAAGTCATTCTTCCTTTTTTCGTCAAGCACAAGTAAAACATTTCATTCTAATCGGTCCAGGCGTTTAGGAGGTTCAGTGACAAACACATGCACAAAAGAATTTTATATATTAAGATAGATAGATACAGGATTCGTAATATTTTATTTTTCAAATTGTGTCTATTTCGGCATGGGCTCTTCAAAAGAAATGTATGAGGTTAAAAAAAAAACTTTTATTTAAAAACAAAATATAGGTATAGTTAAATTCTCAAAGAATTCATAAGAATAAAATTTTATAAAAAATAATTATAACGTATAGAGAAAAAAATTATGAACATTTAGATATAATGAAACTAAATATTGATTTATCAAACCATACTAAAAAAAAAAATTTTTTTGTGAAATAATTATTTGGAACAATAGAAAAATTTAATTAAAATAATAATAATAATACCTTGTTAAATGTAATAACTTGTAAAATGCAAAATAAATTTTTGTAAGACAATTGGGGAAAAAAATAATTAAAACTTAAATACAGATAATTAATTAACGTAATAACTAATAATTTATTTTAACGTTTTTGCTAATTTATTAACTTAAATAAAAATTATTTTACAATACAAATTATAATAAAATTTTTAGAAAAAAATTAGTTAACAAATAAATTCCTTCACCAAAATAAATTTTGCAAAATTACTAAATTCTTTTATCAAAATAAATTTTAGAAAATAATCAAATTAAAAAAAAACAAATTATAAAATGTCAAATTAATTAAAATGAAAAAAAAAAAAAAAAAAGGATATCTTACCAAAAATCCCTTATTTTAGCACAACATTATGATGCTGCTGCTGGAAAAAGTTTTCAGGGGGAAAATCCCTCCAAAAAATCCCTCTTTACTTAGAGGAACCTTCATCAACCTCATTACAGGTTGTGAGCTCTTTGTGACATAATTTCAGTCATTCTACTACTTTTCATAAATCATGTACACTGCCGATTTTGTGTAAACGTATGTATGTGTCTATTCATGTATATATGTGCATGCGGATGCTTTTCTAATCATGTGTGTTTATTAGCATGTATAATACACACTATTTACGCATATTTTGCTATGCATATATATTTATTTAAGTGTACAAATATACATACACACCCATATATATATATATATATATATATATTTCTAATGCAACTGGCAAACACTTAGATAGTTGTCTTTTATTCCTTAAAGCAAGCTCTACACCGACGTTACTCACTTAGTATAATCCAGGAAGTGCGTGTAGCCAGAAGATAAGCTACGGACGCGGAGTATCAGTACCCCTCTAAGATCATGTTAGACCCGGAACTACGGTTTTAAAGTGGATTACGAACCATTACAAACATCCATGGCCCGCCGGGACTCAAACCCGAAACCTGTGGTACAGAGCGCCAGAGCGCTAGCACTCTGACAACATTCCCTACCCATATACATATATATAAATATATGTGTTTGTGTGTGTGGGAGTATGTTTATGAACATTATTACATGTTTGTGCATTTCATATGTATTAGCATAAATGTATAACACTGTTGATATGTATGCTAATTTTCATTCATATTTGAGCATAAGTATATAGGGACATAAAAGTGCATATTTTTAAAATTTTTATATTTCTGAAATTGCATATGAGCATACACTTATATATACTTACAAATAGCGCGGCATTTACAGAAATATTATATTTACAAATATAAACACTCATACAAAAATACATATATACAAAACAAACATACACTTATAAAAATATCTACAGGAATACAGATATACATAACCAGCCACATACCTGCAGAGACACAAACATTCGTACAGACAAAAAGACAATCATACATACAAATTTATATCGAGACATAAACATATACCTGCACTCATACTCACATAAATGCAGACATACATGCTGAAGTATATAGAAGAAACATGCATACATATGTTTCTCATGTTCAGACAGATGTTTCAGCATATACATAGAGACATACATAGATACATAAAGATATACATATCCATATAAATAGAAAAGGCAAACAGGTATGCATGCAAATCATACATAGAGATCATATGGCAGAAACAAAATACAAACAAATTTATACAAATAGATATGAACTCATGTATACAATATATATAAAAACAGGAAGGCATACATACAAAGAGGCAGACCTAAACATGCAGACAGAAATACACACAGACATACATAAGAATCTACACACACATACGTTCAGACAAATATGCAAACAAACAAATATACATAGTATATACATATAGACATACACTTATAAAGAGATATACACGCATACAGGCTGGATTTAGATGAAAAGAGGCTCTAGTCTATTACGCTTCTGAGGCCCTTTCACCTCCCATTTTTAAGTTTCTAAATTACATGAGAGATAATAAAATACATCATTACTGTAATATATAGCAATATGTTAAAGTTGTGATTAGTACTAATCTTTATAAAAAATGTGGCATGGATAATAAATAAAAAAAAAAAAGTCGAGAACACTTATTTGGGCATTCATTCTCAGCACCCTATATAGAACTTGTAACAATAACTAATCAAACATAACACACAACATTTACAAAGATACAAAATTCAAATAATAAAAATCTTTGACTATGAAAATAAAATATGCAATAAAAATTATCATATTTTCTAACAATTTATATTTTCAATACATTAAAGATTAAAGCAAATTCAATTCAGATAAATTTATTTCATAATAATTCGCATTTTAAGTTTAAGTATGAATTTTAAATTTTAAGCTAAACCAAAAATGGAACTTTATTCAAACAAAATCCAGACTACAAAAAAAGAAAATATGAAATCAAATGAGCCGAACGCGTTGATCTTAACCAACACATTTTTATGTTTGTTTATTAGTAATATGTGTAGAATTTCTCCTTATTTTCGATTTAGTGTTTACTGTTTTTAGAATAGCGTAATTCTAATTTTGCTGACAATTTGAATGTAGGCCCCTCTGGATCTTGAGGCCCTAGGCTGAAGCCTAGTTGAATCCGGCCCTGCACGCATGATTACAGTCAGATGGGCACATATGCATGCAGACATAAATATAGAGATATAAACAGTGCATATATATAAAGACATACAAACATAAATTCAGACTTAATTAATAATTATGAATTTATTCAGCTTATCAAGTAGATTTCCATGGACTTCCTGAAAAGCATTAACAGGAGTTGTTCATAATATTAAAAAAATGAATTGTATATCTGAAAAAATCTTTGTTCTCCTCTTTCATAGCATACAAGTCATATGTATCTATATTTACAAAACTAATTTTCATAACTAATATAAGTTTTTGCATTAATATTGAAGTTGACAGTATTTTGATTCCATTCATTAAAAAAAATTGCGACTTAAGTATCGCCAGATCAAAGAAAATACAAGTTTAAAATCTACTTGAAAAACGAGGATTCGGTTCTTCTCTTTCGAAGAATCGAACAGTTTCTTTCTTCTAAAGAGGCGGAATGTTTATGGTTTTAAGACTTCAATTGCTTTAGGTTTCTTGAGTGAACAATGTGTCTTAGTCAATAAAATGCTAAATTGGGTGAAAATGGCGCATTTATTAAGCAGTTTGTCATGAGCGGGATTTTTAAACCATTTACCGACTTTCTCGATCAGGAAAAGAGAATTCAAGCTAAAAAGAAGTTATTTGAAAGGTAAGTTTGCAATGCAATTTCGAAATATGGTCAGATGAACCAAATTTTAATTGTATTTTGAAATTATACATAAAATTTTTATTAAAAAAAAAAAAAAAAAAAAAAAAAAAAGCAAGACCAAGAGATCGCGATTTAATTTAAACCCACACTAAAGTATTTTACAATTCTTCATTTCTTCTATACAGGAAAATAAGGTATAAATAGATAATAGCATTGAATTCAAAGAAAAGAAATAAAAATAAGTAAAAAAACATAAAAATAAATAAAGAAAGAAACGCTTTTCTTTCGCCAGTGAAAACACAATATATTTATGTGTTTAATACAAACATGAAGCATGAAATCAATAGTCAAAATGAATTTTGGATGAGTTGTTATAACATATGGGTTTATTGAAAATCAATACATTACAATAAGGATCACACACAAAGAAGAAACAAACAGAACAAAGCAAACATACAGCAAGACAGTAATCAACAATAAATAGGTCTCACACACCACAAAAAGTCAGAGGGTGAGAGAGTAAATAAAGGGGGTAGGCACTTTATTTTAGTCCATGAGGGCCCTGGACCCCCAATACAATTGCAAGACTTCTCCGTGGGCCTGAGCCTCCCTATTCAATCCTAGACATTTAAAAAGATGCCTGAATTCATTGTTCCAGCTGTATATGTCGGGCAATTGTTCGAGGCGAGGACACCTATCCCATTTAGGTGTTCCGCAAGGTAATCGTGTTTGGTTCATAATTGAAAGTTGGCAACCGCTTCTTTAAGTGGTGTAGTGTTAAAGATTTTTCCAGCTGTCTTGAACATTGTGCCACTTTTTTGGCTTCAGATTTAGTTATGAGATTATCTTGCAGTTTCTTAAAAATTTCTCTATGAATATATTTCTTGACAGATTCTGGTGGAACTTGTTTCTTTCCTATATTCATACGGTTTCATTTCCTTGCATGTGAATCTGCTGCTTCGTTACCTTTAATTTCCACATGTGATGATATCCACTGAAATACAATTTGCTTGGCTTTAGTTCTTAAATATTTGATATCTTTCTTAATTTCAGTTATTATAGGGGTTTTAGTGTGATGATTTAACGAGACAGCGCGTACGGCTGCTCTGGAAATTATGAATATTATCACTTGCAATCATTATTTACTCTGTTTTTAAATTATTTATTGTTAAATGTATAGCATAGATTTCAACAGAATTTCCGATGTAAAGCAAGCTTAATAACGCAAAATAATTTTGAATAATGTGAAATATTTATATGATATCAAAGAAATTAAGGCCTAAAATAATTTTTTTTTTTCTCTGAAATTAAAATATTCACTTAATATGAACTCACAAGGGAATTTGATTTTTTTTTTTAATTAAAAAATCTTGCATCCGTTTTTAAGTGATCAATGCATTATGAAATGATTGACATCATATAAATAAATAATCTATTCCGCAATGGGCTAAAAATACTTTTTACATAAATAAAACTCATTTATAGTTTTTATTTATTATATAAAAAAATTGAATCGCTTAAAAACAACATATTGTATATAAACAATAAATACATTATTACATTATACATTATTATCCTAATTTTAGCCTAGAAAAATTTAAAAAAATAATAATGAAAGTTTTCCATGTGAAATCCTAAGTTTTTAGATGCATTCAATCAAAATACTGTGCACAAAGATAATGTACATAAATAATTTTAAAAAAAAAAATTCCCCCAAAGCTGTTCGCGTACTTTAAAAAATTAAACAGAATTGATTCGTGACTTTTGGTTATAAAGGTTAAAAGTTTGGTTGAAAATATATAGGATTCAACAAAACAAAATTTATAGTTTATAATTTTGTATTTTTTATTATTTAATTTATAAGAAATAGATATATTAAAAAAAAAAAATTAAACAAGTTTAATTCGTGGCTTTTGGTTGTAAAGGTTGAAAGTTTGGTTGTATATATATATATATATATATATATATATATATATATAGGATTCAATAAAAAAATGTATAGTTCATAATTTGATATTATTTATTTAAATTACAAGAAATAGAGATAAAGCCTGACTTATAGATAGGATAAGTAGGCGGAATGTAAGCATTCATTTTAACTGTGGAAACAAATACATCGATGACTTGTTATGGGTTCTAGTCAGATATTAGGGGCGCAAATCTGCAGTGGAAAAAATTATATGTAATAGGAATTATTTCTAGTTTTGTTTTTTTTATTATCGTGTAATCTAAAATTTTGATTATTAAAAATTAAAATTATTTTTATTCCAATTAAAATCCCTCCAATTGATGTTTCCACCCCTATGACGCTGCTCTATTTGAATCTGTCCGACTACTTGCCAATTTTAGAAGCGACCGGTTATAATCTCTTGGTATATAAATCTATTATATAATATATAAAGTCATTATAAATCTCTTGGTTGAGATATTAGACGTGTATAGTATATATACTCTTTCACTCAGATATACAATAGAGATGGCACAGAAGATTCTCTTATATTAAAATACATTGGAATTTTAGTTTTCTTGAAAAGTGATACCTCTAACAATGTTTTAAATTGTAGTGCTGAATTAGAATTTAAGCGAAAAACCCTAATAAAAAACAAAACAGATTACTTTAATAAGACTACCCAATACAGTCAAAAACATTAAAAATCAGCAATAACCTTTTCAATGATTTAACTCAAAATCTGCAATAACCTTTACAGCATATATATACTGACAGGCTCGAAAGGCTTCCGTGACTTAAATTGCATACACATGAAAAGAAATCAAATATAAATTTCAAATAAATAATTTATGATTTTAAAATAAATAATATATTTTTATTATCCTTTACAATTTAAGCAGGTAAATATGTTGTACAATTAATACAATACTAGAAATGTCTTAAGTATGAGTCTTAACATCTCAGAATAATATTGCCCAATGGTTATCTAGACCAATAAAGTATGAATCAGATATATGAATAAGTATACATAATACTGCATTAAAAAAAGTATGATTCTTAACATCTCAGAATAATATTGCCCAATGGTTATCTAGCCCAATAAAGTAGTATGAATCAGATAAACTCATGGTTGTGAAAATTGCAAAACCATGAAGGACTTACGCGAGTGAGCTGAAATTTTCAGGAAATGCAAATTTGCGCATGATATGCAAATGATTAGAATTTCAAATCCGTAGCGCATGCGTATGCTGAGCAGCTCCCTCTGAACGGCGGATGGATCCGAATAAATAGACGGCTGCAGCGAGGCGTGTATGATTATCGGTGGTTATCTGCTAGTGGTAAACGTTAGCTCAATCGTTACTTAAGCCTCTTCGACGAAAGAGAGCGAGATTTGAACAATTTAAGGCTCGTTCCCACCGAGGCGAGAGACGTGAAGATTCAAGAGGCAAGCGACAAAATTTTTCGACCCCTTCACAGCGAAAATAGCATTACGCCTAGTGAAAATCGCTTCTAGTTGAAAGTTGGGCAACTCCAAGCGGCGGATTACAAACCGATTTCAGGCGACCGCGGTGAGGCTAGTGATTGGTCAAATTTTTCGCTTGCATCTTCTCGCCTTGATGAGCACGCGCCTTTACAGAGTTTGAACGGGGAGAATCATCGGCTTTCGTGAAGCTGGATTGTCTTATCGTGCAGTAGCCGCTCGTGTGCAGCGTAACAACAGCACAGTGATGCGTCTTTGGAAGCAGTGGACGGACGAGTGTCGGACAACTCGGAAATCCGACCGGAGTGGACCCCGAAATGTGACCTCAGCTCGCGATGATAGACACCTGGTCCGCATGGCGCTGACGGACCGTACAGCTTCCTCTAGACAATTGGCAGCATAGTGGTCAATAGCTACAGGTGTTTCATTGTGTGCTTCATCAATTCGTAGACGTCTGCTGCAACGTGGACTGCGCGCAAGGACTCCTTTATACAGGATCCCTCGCACGCTAAACCATCGCCGCCGCCTTAGCCTCAGCATAGAGACTGGCGTGCTGATTAGCAGCATGTCGTGTTTCCTGACAAATCCCGCTTTAATTTGTGGTATCATGATGGGCGCATTCGTGTCAGACGCTATGCCAGTGAACGCCACCTTCCGGAGTGCATTATCGAACTCCACAGTGGACGATCACCCAAAGTTATGGTCTGGGGTGCCATAGCATATCATGGACGATCTCAATTGCTAAGATTTGTGGGTAATCTGAACAACAACCGGTACACATCCCTTCCTTCAAAGCTTGCCAGGCGCTGTATTTCAACAGGACAATATCCGCCCTCATATCGCTAGGACTGTTCAATCCTTCTTTGCAACGCGGCAGGTACAGCTTCTTCCTTGGCCTGCGTATTCCCCAGATATGTCGCCGATTGAACATGTGGGGATTTCGTTGGTCGGCGCCTCGCTCGTGATCCTCGTCCTGTTGCTTCTGCAGACGAACTTTGGGTGCGCATACAAACAATATGGAATGCTCTTCCTCAGGCAGACATTCAAAATTTGTTTGACTCCAATGCCACGTCGTGTAGCAGCACTTATTGCGTGGTGGCTACACAAAATACTGATCCCGATCTCTTGTTAATGTTTGTTTTCTTTTGAACATTTAATCATTTATTTATAACACTACCACTCAACTGTGTATTAAATTTCATTCAATTATGACGATTCCTTCATGGTGTTGCAATTTTCACAAACATGAGTTTATATGAATAAGTATACATAATACTGCATTTTAAAAGTACGAGTCTTAACATCTCAGAATAATATTGCCCAATGGTTATCTAGCCCAATAAAGTATGAATAAGATAAATGAATAAATATACATAATATTGCATTAAAAGTATGAGTCTTAACATTTCAGAATAATGCTGCTCAATGGTTATCGAGCCCAAACCATCTCCCAGCCACAATTGCTGATCAAGTGGGACTTTCAAAAATAAAAGTTCATTTAAGAAAAGGACAATCACATATACAAATGAGCATATTGTCATCGGGTGCAAAGCAAACGATTGATCGAAGTTTAGCTCCTTTGTGGTAGGATGTGATAACAAGGGTTTCCTGCTATCTAGTTGTCCGGATCATCTTTCCGGACCAAATATCTCCTGTGATCTTCTATAGCTTCTGTTGTCCGTCAATGTCCAGTGCGCTCATCACAACGTAATTTTTATGTTAGAAGTTGAATGTAGGACAATGATTGGAGGCCTCTTTCCGCTTTTCCAACTTGATTTGACGAGTAGTTCTATTTTTATACCTTACTACTAGCTACAGGGCTTTTCTCTGAAAGCCTGTTTCCCTAGACAGCTTTCGATGTCTCCAACCCCTTTTTTTTTAATGTTTTTCGAGTTCATATGCCCTTCATTCATTATTGATTGTATTTTTCCCCTTAAAATCTGCCTCTCGGCCTATACATTTTTCCAGCAGTGAGGGTGTTGCCAACACTTAATCAGATCGAAAGGGCAACTTGTCCTTTCAGAGGTCAGAGGGTCCATTTCTCCTGCATCGGCCATGCATACCCCAAAAATTTGTGTTTATCATCTTACCACCACCAAAAACGTTCTATTTCCATTTGGAAGAGTCACCTGTAATAAATATGCGAGCACAGATATTTTCACATGTCATAGCTGCCTCAATAAATCTTCTCCGTCAGTAATGCAATAAGCAGACTTATCCACCTTTTTTGAAGTTTCACAACTGCCAGCCATTTAAAACAACGCACAAAGATATAATATACGATGGTCACTCTGAAATATTTGAGATACGGATAAATGGTACAAGTTTAACTTACCAAATTTTAAGAATGTTCAAAGTAGTCCTCCAACATCAATGCACTTTTGCAGACGAGTTATCCAAAGATTAAATGCTTCATGCCATCCATTTCTTGGAATTGATGAAAAATATGCTTTTATAACCTCATCAATCTCATCTTCTGAATGAAAACGGCGACCACGTATATTTTTCTTGAGATTAAAAAAAAAGCCAAAAGTCACACATAGCGAGATCAGGGAATAGGGTGGATGTTCTACCACTTTGATGTTTTTGTTCAAGAAATTCGACTGTCGATCTTGCCGTATGAGAAAGATGCATTATGACGGTGAAGCATGAGTCCACTTACATTCCTATTTTGAAGAATTTCTGGAAGACACTTAGTGGTGCACC
>BPLR01018821.1:0-28777 GCA_021605095.1 Caerostris extrusa
AAGAAGAAATGTTGATATTTTCTATGTTATTCTTAAATCAAAATTAAATTATTTATTAACATTAAACAACCCAGAATATTGATAGTATTCATGATGTTATTAAATCCAGAATTAAGTTATTCATTAATATTAAACAATGCAGAAAATCATTATTTTCTTGGAGCTAGTGTTAAATAAATTAATATTAAAAATGAATTTATTAACATTATAAAATAATCTATATTAACATTTGCCATGTGTTGCCATTTTAAAACATTTTATTTAAATATTTATTAAAAGATCTAATTTTCTGTATGAGATATTGTCTGTGCACCTCTGGCTTACAACATAACGATAATGATTACAATAATACCGTTTGCAATGTAACAATAATTTAAATATTACAATGATTATTTGATGGAATCAAGTGTCCTCTTTCATCTTACCACAGAAAGATCTTAAAAATTTATCTCTATTTATTGATGTTTTAATGAAATAACATTCAAAAGAAACCTTCATTTCGTTCTGTAGTATTGCACCGTGCCTTGAAGCAATTAGGGGCGTTGTATTTATTTAATAAAAGAGTTTAATATGCTGTCTTCGAAATACGGTAATTAGAAAAACGATGTGGTCTTCTGGAATGTCGAATAATACTAGGAACACGTCTGCTATATTTCTTTATTTATGGAAAGATTGCTGTTTTTCCAAATTGTTACTTTATGGAAGTTTTTCTCTATTGAAACATGCCCTCAGACGGTGATGAATATGGATTAATTAAAGCCATTTTCCATTTCCACTTGAAAAAAAACCAATAGTACTCTGAAAGAAATGCAATAATTATTCATGTTACTTATTCAATCTTTTCAATATGAACGCTTCTGTTATAGAAAATATTAAACATGCTGAAAAAAGAAATTGCAGTCCTTTAAAAGCAGGCGCCAGTTGTAATTATTACTTTTTGAATGCAATCCAGTAAATGTCCATTCATCAATCTAGGATCCTTTTCATAATTTATTAACGCCTTCTGTAATTGTATTTTAACGAATAAAACACATTTTTTTTAACTTTAATTTTCTACGAAATGTTGCTGAAATGAGCTTATTAATAAAGTGTCTTGTTATCGAAACTTTTACGAAAAGCGCAGCTATTATGATGAATATAATTTGTTACAAAGATTATTTCTTTAATTGCTTCAGACATTAAATTCTCGTATTCTTCTGACTCATTATTATTATTTTTTACTTCTTGCTTTGTTTAGTAATTGCTTTTATTTGGGAATCTTCACGCTAATATCATGCAATGATTGAGGAAATGCAGATCTGTAAATACAAATCAATAATTAAGAACAGCATAATAAGATATAGTTTACTTTTTTAATCAGCACGGTGCAGAAGTTTTTCTTTGGAATGAAACGGTATCTCAACACGAAAACGAAATAAACGAGTGTATTGATCAGATAGCGCGTGATATGTTTCATTTTACTGAGTGGATAAAAGAAAACAATGAAATGGCGTAATAGTGAAGCTGTTGGAAAATTGAGCTAATAAACAATATTGTTGGGCAGGCTGTGTTTATATTCTGCAAGACTAAACAAAATGATTACAGCAATGTGATGATTTCAATTATCTTACTTAGATCTAATACTTTTTTAATTGCGTCGAGTGACGGCCGGTCGTATTGACCATGTCCAAAAAAAAAAAAAGCTGTTATTCATTTCACATTGCCCAGGGCCCCCATGTGGTTTTAAGATGTTCTTACGGACGCGAGTACCAGTACCTCCCCTATCTACTTAATATTGCAATAATAATAATATCTTACTGCAAATAAAGCATTTATAAAATGGTGTAAATTTTTGATGTATAAAAATATATCTGATTTTTCGTTTATTTGGCAGTATCAAAAAATAATAAATTTTTTTCATATGGAAAAGATCATTTTTTCATTAAAGTAGAAAATACTTACGAAGAACTATGATATATTTTAAAAAGGAAACTAAACTAATTTTTAACATTTAATACACTTTTTTTTAAATTTTAGAATAATTTTCTTTTAATGTAAAAATCTTTTTATCTTAAAAAAAATAAGTCTATTTACCGAGACGTTTTTTTAAAAGGAATTTTTATTTTTTACTCCTTTATTTTACAGTACTCCTTAAAAGCATTTTCAAAGGTATATTTTCCAGCAAAAATATCTCTTAAAAGGATCGTTATCGCCAATTACACGTATACACAGATGAAAAATTTTTTTTTTCTCTGTTAATGTATTTTGCAAGAAGACAATTTTCATTTTTATTTTTTTATAACAACTCCTTCGGTGAAAACTTTCTTAAACCCTGTTAAGTGCTTTTGAAATTTCTTCAACTATTTTTCTGGTATCTCTTTCGTTTCTTATTAACATCCTCAGAAATCCTTTGGCTTATTTTAGTTCTTCAGGAAAGAAGAAAAGTATATAAAAGCTAAACCATACTTTTTTTTTTCTTCTTGGCGTTAACTTCTAAGGTTGGCGATATTTAAGAGCCAAAAAATACGATACCATTCATTCGCGGTTCGGAAGTTGGTGTAAATGGGGAGGAAGTAAAACGTCAGTTGCGATTTAAAAGTATTGTTTGCTAATGATTAATGAAGAATGTCTGGCAGTCTGAAACTGTTGGTGACAGCATTGTGAGAGGCGAAAAATTTTAAAACCGCCACATTTTCATGTATGTCGATCACAAGAGAACTTCTGACTCGCGTAATTGATAGTTAAGTTTCCTCCATGTCAACTTGCGCAATATAATAGCAAAGTTTGTGATAGGTGATTGTAAGCTTACGAAAGTTTCCAAGGCTTCAAAATTATAACAAGTCAAATTATTTTTAATAATAATTCGATTTATTTTTCTTTAATGCATGTTAAGAAAATGGTTAATTTTTAAGCCACGGACGCGGGTTAACAATGCCCCCGCAGCGCTCTTTAAATTTTATATTTATAATACATTCGGCCATGCAGATGTGTCACACTTTTTTTTTTTTAATTTTATATTTATAATACTTGCAGATGTGTCTCACCTTTGCTCGGATACAGAAAATGATAAAATTTGTTAAATTGTATTAAGAAATAATGTCTACAAAGAATTAGAGGCTTGATGTTTTAAATACTTCTTCTTAAATAAAGCAGTAATTCAAATAAAATTTAAGAATTGTTTTCTTATTAATGCCCATTTCTCAATATCTGTTCCGTGTTTCTGGTAGAATGGTTACACAATTTTCTGTAACGTTTGAATATTCTTCGAATACTACCACCTTTCAACTGCAGTTTTGCAATCAAATATTTTCCGTAAGCACGTTTTTTGCTCTACATTTCTTTTTTTTTCCCAACGTAGCAGTACAGAGCACAACCCAAACACTCTTTGGGAGTTTAAATAAAAAATTCATATATGCAAACCTCGACTCAAACCTCCACCAAGAAAAATAAAAAAAAAAAAAAAATGGCGAAGAAGGGCAAAAAAAAAAGGAGGGGGAGAACAGACAGGGATGGTGATGTTTTTCTTTTGATTTTCCTCAACTAGTGACATGTTGGAGTTTTCAACCAGCACTTTAAGGTGTGATTTACATGTACATCCAACTTTTGCGGAGGTTACAGAAGATAAATTTATTGCATCTCTGCAGTGCTCGCAGAAAACACCGCTAAAGATACTGAAATATTCGGTGGGTAGAAGTTAGCTAAAGAAACATAGAAGTGAAAAAGATGTCAGAATTTTGTTAAATATGTCAGGATGCAAAATGGATGAACCGAACCTCGCGACGATAAATTCGAGGATTTTTTTAATAAGATGATTTGCTCGCGTGTATACGAATGTCTTTGCATGAAGAAAGATGTCGAAATTCTGTTGCATAACAGAATGGAAAATGGCTATAAAGACTAAAATATGATAGAATAAATTTTACTATGAGACTTTATATTTACGAAACATTTCGGCTTGTCTGTATACGACTTTATTCTGGTGATTTGTTATCTAATAGGGATTCAAAAGAAGGAATAAAAATTTTTAAAATAAATTTTGCTGTACTATGAGACTTTTTTATAATCTTATTTTTACAAGATATTTGATACTGGGATGGGAAGTTATTAAGAGTTATAAAAGTTCATTACTTTCTAATAAGTCTAATTATATTAATAATGCCCGACTCGTGTATCATCTTTAACTGATGGCCGAGTACCACATGCTTCGGGTTCAAATCCCGGCGGTGCCTTGAATGTTTGTAGTGGTTTGAATCCAATTAAAACCGTAGGTCCTTGTTCAATATGATCGCAGAGTGTCACAGAGCGCAATCAGACTTCTTCTCACTCACATCATTCCCAAATTGTAAAGGACAACTTAGCTCTTGGAACAGTGATGTGGTGTAGTATAGAAGTAGTAGCAACATGAGCTGCTGGTGAGCATTAGGATTGAGTTTAAATAAGATTGGTGGCATTTTTGTAGACACTGTTTCAAAAACTGGCCAGTGGAGGAGCATCGATGGCGTGATGTTCATCATCTTTGCTTCGTTAGTCGGACTACCTTGGGATTTTTCCGGCATTTCTCCCTTGCGAAACGAAACTGCGGAGGTATTTCACCATAAAGGCCCTCTCGAAAGTCCCTGCCCTACTTCTTCAACAACACGATGTCAAGTCAGACTTTCACTTAAGGGGGGCTCCACCACACCACTCACAGTTATCACTCTCGCAACTCGAAAGATAAACTTTTTAATTAACTCGAAGCACGTTATAAATATTTAATTATTTATTTAATGAATTTGAATGGAACTATGGATAACAGAAAAATCACACAGGGTTATAATACTTGCAAAGAAAAGCAATTACCTCTCACCATCATCATCATTGGCGCAACAGTCCTTTGTGGGCTTACCTACTGGTAGATTTCGAGACGAGAGATGTTTTGCTTTTTATGGGGTAGTGTTGTCAGATCTACGCTCAACACTCAACAGTCATATGCGACCGGGACCTACGGCTTAAAGTGAATTCCGAACCACTAAAAAATACATGACACCACCGGGACTCGAACCCGAAATCTGTGGAACCGAGCACCAGAGGGCTAGCCACTCGGTTATTCAGGCCCCAATTACCTCTACTATACAAAATATTGCAAAACAAATTTAAATCAGCAAAATTGTTGAAAACAACTAAAATAAATAGGAAAAAAAAGTTTTAGAATGTTTCAGGTTGCTTACAGAAATTTTTAATCGGGAACTTTCAATTTTTCAGGCACACCCTTAAGTATCTTAATAGATAATCTTAGGGAGTTGTGTACTCAAGTCAAAAAGAATCCATTCTATTACCGCATCTTCTAAAAAAAAAAAAAAAAAAAAAAACTAATGAATTACAACGGAATCCAGATACACCATCCTCATTACTACCCTTAACCCGCACACATCAATGATTTTCTGACATCTTTGATAAATGAATTATCTCAGACGCAATCTTATTTGCGCCATTTTTTTCTTCCAAAAGAGTTCCATTTCCTCTTCTTCCGTCAAAAGTGTATCGAGATTATTTCGCGTTCTTTTCGTTTCCTTTTCTTTCCACGTGCAACAAATCATCCATCACTCATCCGTTAATTCCGGCAGTCGTTTAATCTCATTATTATTAATTAACAATATTTTCAACTCCAGTCCGTTTAATGAATGAATTCTGAAAACTCAATTCAAAAGGCAGATATCTAGAGCAACAAGAATTCTATCATCGCATTTATGATTAGCTCATCATTACAATTATTTTCATTTCTCTTTATTTGGTGTGATATCTCTTTCAGCTGGTTCGAAGGTAAAAGCAAAAATATTATTTTATTAAAATACTTTAATATAATAATTTTTAAGAATTTATCAAAATTCTTTCAAACTCAAACGCAGAAAGATAATTGCTCACTGATAACTTTGTTGATTAGTTATAATGTAAAAAAAGCGTGAATTTACTGGAGAATTTGTCTTTTATCACTCATATTTCAATAAAAAATTTTTATTTGAAATAATTTGCAGAATCATAATATATTTTTCATTCTTATTATTGAAATATGAAAATCTATGAAAATATCTTTATAACAGGTTATAGAAGATTTAGAGGGGATATCTTTATAACAAGATATAGAAGATATCTTTTATAACAGGATATAGAAGACTTTTATAGCGGATATATTTATAACAGGATATAGAAGACTTTTATAGATATAACAGATATAGAAGATATTTAAGGCGATATCTTTATAGCAGTATATGGAGGATATCTTTATAGGAGAATATAGAGAATATCTTTATAGCTGTGTATAGAAGATATTTATGGAGGATATCTTCGTAACAGGATTTAGAAGACCTTTATTGAGGGGGTATTTTTTATAACAGGATATAAAAGACATTTATAGAGATCTTTATAACAAATTATAGAGGATATCTTTATAACAGGATATAGAAGCATTTCATGAGAGGAAATCTTTATCTTTTATTCTTATTCTTTATCTTTATAAGACTTAAAAAAAAATATCGTATTTCTTATTGCACGTTGTTAACACCCCCAACTCGAGAGGTAAAGGTACTTTTCAATTAATTTGAAGCAAATTATAAATATTTGATTAGTTTTTTAATGAATTTGAATGGATATGTGAATAATTAAAAAAGAAAAAAATCCCACAGAACTATATTACTTGAAAAGAAAAGCAATTAACTCTATTATTCAAAAATATTGCATAACAAACTTAAACGGCCAAAACAACTGTAATAAATAGGAAAGAAATATAAGAATGTTTAAACTCATTTAGTTGTTTACAAAAACAGACACTTTTTTTCAGTCACACACTTTAGTATACCAACGAATACTCTCAAGGATTTGTGTACTCGAGTCAAAAAGAATCCATTCTATTACCGCTTCTTCCAAAAGAAAAACTAATGAATTACAACGGAAACCAGATACGCCATCCTCATTACTATCCTCAACCCGTAGACATCAATGATTTTCTGACATCTCTGATAAATGAATTATCTGAGACGCAATCTTATTTGCGCCATTTTCCCGCACTTCGCACAAGTTCCATTTCTGCTCCTTCCTTCAAAAATGAATCGAGATTATTGACCTTCTTTTATTTTTTTCTTTTCTTTCCACGTGCAACAAGGAACTCATCCGGGAATTCTGGCAGTCGCTTAATCTTATTACTATTAATTAACAATAGTTTCCCACTCCAGTCCGTTTAATGAATGAATTCCGAGAAAACTCAATTCAAAAAAGGCCGATATCTCTAGCAACAAGAATTCTATCATGGCATTTATGATTAGCTCATCATTACAATTATTTACATTGCTCTTTATTTGGAGTGTTATCTTTTTCAGAAGGTAGAAGAAAAAATATAACTACAATAAAATACTTTAATATAATAAATGTTAAGAATTTATCCCAAATTCTTTCAATTTCAAACACAGAAAGATAACTGTTTACTCATAATTTTGTTGATTATTATAATGTAAAATATGGGTTTGCTAGATTTCTTTTATCATTCATATTTTCAATAAAATTTTTTATTTAAAACAATTTGAGGAATCGTAAGATATTTTCATCCTTATTATAGAAATATAAAAATATACGCAGAAGATATATTTATAACTGGATATAGAAGATATTTACAGAGGATATCTTTACAACAGGATATAGAAGGCTTTTATACAGGGTATCGTAATAACAGAATATAGAAGAGAATATAGAGGATATCATTGTAACATGATATAGAAGATATTTAAAGAAGATATCTTTATGACAGTATATAGAAGATATTTAAAGAAGATATATTCATAAGAGTATATAACGTATATTTTTAAAGGACGTCTTTATAAGACAAAAAAATCTTATTTCTTATTTAAATTAATCTTATTAAAGTGTTAGAACTAGGATCGTGAATGACCGAGTGACTAGCGCTCTGGGTCATTTTGCCGCAGGAATCATGTCCCGGCGATGCCATGAATGTTTATAGTGGTTCGGAATACATTTTAAACAGTACTATAACAGTACTAACAGGGCAGTATAGGCAGTACTGAATGAGTAACAGCGTTCGTCAGTACAGCCCACTTTAGGCTGCTCACATGGACACGTCAAAATACGGCACAGTCCTCGACACAATTAAAAAACGTTCTTGAATTAAGTAAGGTAATTTTTAAATCACATTTTTTTGTTCTAATGCAGATGGCAAACACTTAGACAGTAGTCTTTGATACCTTAAGGCAGGCGCTGCACCGACGTTACTCACTTAGCACTACCAGGAGGTGCGTGTAGCTTTAAGATAAGCTATTGACGTGAAGTAACAATACATTTTCAACGCTCTACGGTCATGTTATACCGAGACCTACGGTTTAAAGTGGATTCGAACCACTACATATATACATGGTACCACTGGGACTTGAACCCGAAACCTGTGGTACCGAGCACCAGGGAGCTAGCCACTATTCAGAACCTTCTGAAATCATATCGCTATAATCATTTTGCTTTCAACTCTTGCAATATAAATAACTCAGCTCATCAACAATATTGTTTATTAGCTCAATTAATTTTCCAGGAGTTTACTTTTTACTCCATTTCATTGTTTTCTTTTAACCATTCAGTTAAATGAAGGATATCACGCGCCATCTGATTTAATATACTCATTTATTTAGTTTTTCGTGTTGAGATACCGTCTCATTCCAAAGAAAAACTTCTGCACCTTGCTGATTAAAAGTAAACATGTATCTTATTAAGCAGCATTTACTTATTGATTTGTATTTACAGGTCTGCATTTTCTCAATCAGTGCATGATATTAGCGTGAAACCTCCCAAAAAAAATGCAATTACTCAACAAAGCAAAATTTTACAAGAAGTAAAAAATAATAATAATGAGTCAGACGAATACAAGAATTTAATGTCTGGAGCAATTAAAGAAATAATCTTTTGTAATTAATTATATGCATCATAATATCTACGCTTTTTCGTAACAAGTTTCGGATAACAAGCCACTTTATTAATAAGCTCGTTTCAACAACTTTTCGTAGAAAAGTAAATTTTAAAAAAAGTGCGTTTTATTTGTTAAATGCAATTACAGAAATGCATTAATAAATTATGAAAATGATCCTTAGATTGATGAATGGGATTACATTTATTGGATTGCATTAAAAAAGTAATAATTACAACTGGCGTCTCTGAAGCCTGTATTTTAAAGCATGACAATTTCTTTTTTTAGCATATGTTTAATATTTTCTATAATAGAAGTGTTCATATTGAAAAGATTGAATATGTAACATAAATGATTATTTCATTCCTTTCAGAGTACCATAAACATAAATAGGTTCTTTTCAAGCGAAAATTGGAAAAATGGCTTTATTTATTCCATATTCATCGTTGTCTGAGGGTATGTTTCAATAAAAAAAACTTCCATTAAGTAACAATTTGGAAAACTGCAATCTTTCTGCAAATAAAGAAATACAGCAAACGTGTTCCTAATATTATCTGACATTCCAGAAGACCAAATTGTTTTCTAATTACCGTATTTCGAAGACAGCATATTAAATTCTTTTATTAAATAAATACAGCGTCCTAATTACTTCAAGGCATGGTGCAATGCTATAGAACGAAATGAAGGTTTCTTTTGAATGTTATTCCTTAAAACGTCAACAAATAGCGATAAATTCTTAAGATTTTTCTGTGGTAAGATGAAAGAGGACACTTGATTCCAACAAATAATCATTTAATATTTTAATTAATGTTATGTTGTCAATGGTGGCATTGTAATCATTATCGTTATGTTAGATCATTTATTAAATATCTAAATCAAGCTTTTTTTTTTTGAAATATGCTTTAAAATGGCAACACATGGTAAATGTTAATATAATTTTTTTTTCTATTTACTATTAATTTTTAATGCTGTTTGATTTAACACAACCTCCCCGAAAATAATAATTTTCTGTATTGTTTTTAATATTAATGAATAACTTTTTGATAATTTTGATTTATCAGCATTACGTGAAATATATCAATATTTTTGGTTGTTTAATGTTAATAAACGCACAAACAATACACACACATACAATTAGAGACATATAAAATTTAACGCATTTGAAGAATAAAATTGTAGATTCATGGAAGAATTCCACTTCTGAGCAGAAAACTCGAAACTCGGATACGAGCAGGATGTGCTAAATATACTGCCTCTCCCGGTTTGAGAGTTTGTATGCTAACTAATATGCAAAGTTGCGCTAAGCATATTTCCTCTCGGAATGAGGGTTTATAAACTAAACGTTTCTCAGAGGGAGCACATAGTTGCAAGGTACGTTCTCTCGGGGAGAGTCTCGAGGACTACTGACCATTTCTCCAGTAAGCCACAGTTGCATGTGTTTCCACATTTTGGCGAGGTCTATGTATAATGGTTGTAAATGAGAAATTTGACTGAATTTATATATGAAAAAAACAATAAAGAATATTTCGAGTTGAAACAAAAATTATTTAAAAAATACCAAATAATAGGATGGCACAGGATGGGTAATCAGATTGCAAATGTGTTGTTGGGTTGAGATATTAGAGGCTCAAGTTTGAGAACTCACAGCTTTATTGACACATACACAAACACTACACACATACAATAATGATATACAATATTTAACACATTTAAAGACGAAAATTATAGATTCGTAGAAGGACTCTACTTTTAAGCCAAAAACCCGAAACTCGGCTATTCACAGGGTGCAAGAAATATACTACATCTCCGGCTGACGGTCTGTAGGCCATTTCTCCTAAATGCCAGTATGTAGGAAGAAGCATGGTTACAGCTTATTTTTATTGCCACCAGATGATGCCACGGAAATTATTGCAAAAAAAAAAAAGAGCAAAATAATTTACAACTATAATTTTTAATCCATTTTACAAACTATTATATTATCACAAATAAAGGCTAACAGATAAAAATATGAAGAATAATTGTACGAATTTTTGCTTTATTTAAGATGAGGTATTTAAAATCTCAAACCTTTAATTCTGCACTGATATCATTTCTTAATAAAATTTACCAAAACATAATATTTCATTTTCTGTAACCAGGCATTATCTGCAAGTACTATAGATATTTTACCAAATTAAAAAAAATATTGTGACATTTTTCTTAATACATAAATTGAATTATTATTAAAAATAATTTGACTTACTAAAATTTCAACACTTGGAAAATTTCGTAAGCTTGCAATCACCTGCCACAAACTTTGCGATTCTGTTGCACAAGTTGGCATGGAGGAATCTTAACTATCAATTACGCAAGTCAGAAGTTCTCTTGTGATCGACACACACGAAAATGTGGCAGTTTTAAGAAGTTTTCGCCCCTCACAATTTCAGACAGCCAGCCGGTGAGTATCTTCATTAATCATTAGCAAACAATACTTTTAAATCGCAACTGACGTTTTACTTCACTCACCATTTACGCCAACTTCCGAACCGCGAATGAATGGTATCGTATTTTTTGGCTCTTAAATATCGCCAACCAAAGAAGTTAGCGCCAAAAAAAAAAAGTATGGTGTCGCTTTTAAATATTTTTTCTTCTTTCCTGACGAACTAAAATAAGCCAAAAGATTTCTGAGGATGTTAATAAGAAGCGAAAGAGATACCGGAAAAATAGTTGAAGAAATTTCAAAAGCACTTAACAGGGGTTTGAAGTTTTCACTGAAGGAGTTGTTATAAAAAATAAAAATAAAAACTGTCTTCTCCAAAATATTAACAGAGAAAATTTTTTTTTCTGTGTATGTGCGTGTAATTGGCGATTACGATCCTTTTAAAGAGATATTTTTGCTGGAAAATATACCTTTGAAAATGCTTTAACGAGTACTGAATTATAACGCAGGTAAAAAATAAAAAAATTCCTTTTAAGAATTCTCGGTAAATAGGCTTGTTTTTTTAAAATAAAAAGATTTTACATTAAAGGAAAATTATTCTAAAATTTAAAAAAAAAAGTATATTAAATGCTTAAGAATTAGTTTAGTTTCCTTTTTAAAATATATCACTGGACTGAGTAAGTGTTTTCGACATTAATGAATCTGCACTCTTCCATGTGAAAAAATATATTCATTTAGAATTTATTATTTTCTTTATGCTGCTTGAAATAAAATGATAAACGGAAAAACAGATATATTTTTATACATCAAAATTACTTTCAATTTATATAATGCTTTTTGTTTGCCCGTAAGATTATTATTATTATTATTTTAATATTAAGTAGTACAGATAATAGTATTTATGTAAATAAATTAGTACTCTTTTATACATTTTAAAATTAAAAAAATTTAGTAAATAGTTATATTTATAATTGCTGTAGGTTGTAAATTTAGAGTTTAGGGAACGTTTTCAATTAATTCCATCTTAACCATTTTTTTTCTTTATTCTTATTTAATACAGCACAGATCTGTTGTTATTTCTTTTCCCACTTGGTTGACAGCAACATCTGGACAATGAACGCGCGTGTTCTCTTGGAAAGAGGAAAGGTGCTGCAGCTTCTGTTGTGATGGAGCACCTGTAGGTAGAAGTCTGATTTGGATGCGACACTGAAGAAGGTGGGCAGGTACTTTCCAGTAGAACATTTAGGGGAAAGTGTCATGTAGTGTGAGTATCGTATGGAAGAAAATCCGGAAACTTCGATCAGGTAGTCTGACAAACGAGGCAAGATGTTAAACATCACAAACACTATCGAGATTCTTCGTTTTTTGCGACTATGTCTACAACAAGCCCGCCAGCAGACTGAACCTCAGCCTTAATGCTCATCAGCAAAGCACGTTGTCACTGATCCACGAGTTGACCTAACTGTAAAATTCTTAAATGCAGATTCAGATTCCAAACAAGTGAATCCGTTTTGGAGTTATTTAAAAGTCTGCGTAAAATATCACCCTCTCACAACCCAATAATTGACCCTTCGAAATGCACTCTAAGACAAAAGAAAACACGTAACAAGAAAGTGTCATCTGATTGTAACAAAATATTCTATTCTTTATCTCTGGATTCAACAAGCAAATGATTAAATTTTATCGCTCAATGAATGAATGAAAACAACGTTCTTTCCTTTATTATTTTATGATGAAGACGTCTTATTTTAATTTTTTTCAATTCCTTCTACTATCTCACAATCTCCCTATATATATCTTGTTCAAATTTTCAATCGTTCATAAAATACTTTTATTCATCCACTCAAGTTCAAATACATTTTTTGTGAACTTGTAGGAGATGATACTGGATGTTAATGCAGTTTTTTCAAATATTAATTCAGTAATTAAATTTAATGAATTAATTTTAGTTTTAGATTTAAGTTGCATATATATACCAATAGATGGCGCCAAATAAACTTAAAAATGAATGAAAATTATTTATGAAGAACTTTCTACAATATAGTAAAAAAAAAGTAGGAATTGACTTGAAAAATATTTTTTTTATATATTATTTGTTTTTATTTCATTTCATTTATAATTGTGGCAACCAGAATTCTTTTGGGAAACTAATTACAATTATCGTCTCTGAAGTCTGTATTTTAAAGAGAAGTATTTCTTTTTCAATGCCTTCTATTAGCCGACACTCTCCCTATATATATCTTGTTCAAATTTTCAATCGTTAATAAAATACTTTTTATTCATCCACTCAAGTTCAAATACATTTTTTTGAACTTGTAGTGGATGACACTTGGTGTTAATGCAGTTTGTTTCAAATATTAATTCATTAATTAAATTTAATTAATTAATTTTAGTTTGTTTTTCAGATTTTAGTTTGTTCATATATCTACCAATAGATGGAGCCAGATAAACTTAAAAAAATGATTGAAAATTATTTATAAAGGACACTACTTTTTTTTTTTTCACTACAATATAGTGAAAAAAGTAGGAATTGACTTAAATTTTTTTTTTTATATTACTTGTTTTCTTTCAAATGCCAACTAAATGTCCTAAACCGTTGAATACCCACAGCTTTAATGGATACATAAGATATTTATTTCTTGTGAATCTCTGACTGATAAAATTTAAGACTTTTTCTTAATATTGCCTACTTCTCCATAACTGTTTCATATTTGTGGTTGAATAGTTATACAATTCTGTAATTCAATATATTTTCGAATATTACCAACTTTCTACTGCAGTTTTGCAATCAAATATTTCTTCCGTAAGCACATTCAAACTTTGCCGTACATTTTTTTTCCTCAACTTAGCAGTACAGCACAACCCAAACTTTCTTTGGGAGTTTAAATAAAAATTCATGTATGCAAAGAAATTTCCTGGTTTCTTCGACTCAAACCTCCTCCAAGAAAAAAAAAAATGGCGAAAGAAGAAAAAAAAAAAAAAAAAAAAAAAAAAAAAAAAAAAAGAGGAGGGAGAGAACAGACAGGGATGGCGATGTTTTTCTTTTGATCTTTCTCAACTAGTGACGTGTTGGAGTTTTCAACCAGCACTTTAAGGTGTGATTTGCATGTCCTCCAATCCTTTGCGGAGGTTACAAAAGAGAAACTTATTGCATCTCTCGCAGTGCTCGCAGAAAACACCGCTAAAGATACTGAAAAATTCGGTGGGCAGAAGTTAGCTGAAGAAACATTGAAGTGAAAAAGATGTCAGAATTTTGTTAAATATGTCAGGATGCAAAATGGATGAACCGAACCTCGCTACAATAAATTCGAAGGATTTATTTTTCATAAGATGTTTTGCTCGCGTGTATACGAATGTCCTTGCAGAAAGAAAGACATTCGAAATTCTGTTGCATAATAGAATGCAAAATGGCTATAAAGACTAAAATATGATAGAATAAATTTTACCATGAGATTTTATATTCACGAAATCTTTCGCTTGTCTGTATACGACTTTATTCTAGTATTTTTGTTTCGTAATATGACGTCAAAGGAGGAATAAAATTTTCTGTAACAGATTTTTTTGATAATCTTGTTTTTCATTGATATGATGAAGTTGTTAGAATTATAAAGGTACATTACTTGCTAATAAGATTGATTATATTAGTTACGTCTGACTCGTGGCTGAGTGGCCGCGTGCGCCGCTGGTGAGCATTAGGGTTGAGGTTCAGTCCGTTGGTGGCTTTTTTGTAGACACAGTTTCAAACAACGAGGAGGTTCGATGGCGTTTCTGATGTTCAGCTTATTACCTCTGGAGTCGGACTAGCTGGTGGGAGACCATCATAACAGAAGCTGTCCCTTCTTTTCCCTCCTTTCATGAGATCCCATGGGTTCTTGTACTTGGTCTAGATGTTGTAGTCGACCAAGTGGGAAAACAAACAGCAATAGAATTTTACATTTAGATTAGTGTATAGTATTAAATAAATATAAATAACTGTGCAGTATTATAAAACAATTAAGAAAAATTCTTAAGATGGAATTAAACGAAAACGTTCTATAAATTGTAAATTTACAACCTACATCAATTAAAAATATAACTATTTACTAAATTTTACATAAAAAGAGTACTAATACATAAAAAGAGTACTAATTTATTTACATAAATACTATTACCTGTACTACCTGTATTATACCTGTACTACTTAATTTTAAAATAATAACAAAAATGATCATACCGAAAAACAAAAGCAGAACATAAATTGAGTGTAAATTTTGATGTATAAAAATATATCTTTTTTTTCCGTCTATCTTTCTATTTCTAGCAGCATAAATAAAATAATAAATGCTAAATGAATATACTTACCCAAAAAGTAAGACCAATTATTATTTTTTTTTTTTCAAAAACTCTTTATTTATTCTTCCAAACTTATTTCATCGCCTTCAAAGTAATCCCCTCCAGACACAATGCACTTATGCCAATTTTTTTCCAATCCTCAATGCATGCTGATAAGATATAAGAAATTTATTTTTTTGTGAACCCCTGATTGATAAAATTTAAGACTTTTTTTCTTATTATTGCCTACTTCCATCAGCCAACCTGTCTGTCCATACAAAACGGTTTTCACTACGTTGTCACAATCGTAATCGGTCCTTCTCGTTTCTGAAAGCATTGTCCTTTCCTTTATTATTTTATGATGTAGACCTCAAATCAATGTAAATTTAATTTTTTTCTTTCAAATGTCGTCTAAAAGTTGTAAGCTATTGAATACCCACCGGTTTCAATGAATACATAAGATATTTATTTTTTGTGAACCCTGACTGATAAAATTTAAGACCTCCTCACTTTTTTTTTATTATTATTATTGCCCTACTTCTCCATATCTGTTTCTTGTTCCTGGTTGAATAGTTACACAATTCTGTAATTCAATATATTCTTCAAATATTACCAACTTTCTTCTGCAGTTTTGCAATCAAATATTTCTTCCGTAAGCACGTTCAAACTTTTGGTTTACAGTTTTTTTTGCCCAACGTAGCAGCATAACACAGCCCAAACATTCCTTGGGAGTTTAAAAAAAATTCATGTATGCAAAGAAATTTTCTGGTTTCTTCGACTCAAACTCCTCCAGGAAAAAGAAAAAAAGAAAAGGTAAAAAATGGCAAAGAAGGGCAAAAAAAAAAGAAAAAGAGGGGTGGGGGGGGCAAACAGGGAGGGTGATGTTTTCTTTTGACCTTTCTCAACTGGTGACGTGTTGGAGTTTTCAACCAGCACTTTAAGGTGTGATTTGCATGTCCTCCAATCCTTTGCGGAGGTTACAAAAGAGAAATTTATTGCATCTCTCGCAGTGCTCACAGAAAACACCGCTAAAGACACTGAAAAATTCGGTGGGCAGAAGTTAGCTGAAGAAACATTGAAGTGAAAAAGATGTCAGAATTTTGTTAAATATGTCAGGATGCAAAATGGATGAACCGAACCTCTGCTACGATAAATTCGAGGATTTATTTTGCATAAGATGTTTTGCTCGCGTGTATACGAATGTCCTTGCATGAAGAAAGACGTCGAAATTCTGTTGCATAATAGAATGCAAAAATGGCTATAAAGACTAAAATATGATAGAATAAATTTTCCATGATATTTTATATTTACAAAACATTTCGCTTGTCTGTATACGACTTTATTCTAGTATTTTGTTTTGTAGTATGATGTCAAAAGAAGGAACAAAATTTTGTTAAAATAAATTTTGCTGTACTATGATATTTTTTTTTATAATCTTATTTTTACAGGAAATTTTTTATTGACATGGTGAAGTTGCTAGAATTATAAAAGTTCATTACTTTCTAATAAGTTTAATTACAATAATAATGCCGACTCGTGGCTCAGCTGCAACTGATGTCCGAGGGCTTGCTCTCTGGCGCTCGTTACCATAGGCTTCGGGTTCGAATCCCGGTTTTGCCATGGATGTTTGTAGGGGTTTGGAATCCACTTTAAACCGCCGGTCTCATATGACCGTAGAGCGTCACACAGCCCAATCACTTACATCATTCCTAAACTGTAAAGGGGCAACTCAGTTCTACTCACAATAATGTGGGATGTATTAGTAGTAGTAGTAGCAACATACGCCGCTGGTGAGCATTAGAGTTGAGGTTCAATCCGCTGGCGGCTTTGTTATAGACACTTTTTCAAAAACTAGGAGCATCGATGGCGTTTGTGATGTTCAGCATCTTGCGTCGTTAGTAGGACTATCGAGAGATAGCTTTACTGGTTTTCTTATATATAATACGCAAATGCGTTGTAGTTTCCTCTAAAAGCTATCTCGGAAAGCATCGCCCTCCTTTTTCAGCGACACGGAACCAGTTCTGAAATCAATACTCTTTCATTTAATATTTTATGACGTAAACTTCGTAATTTTTTCTTCTTTCAAATGTCTAAAAGAACTAAGCTGTTGAATACCCACTGGTTTGATGAATACATAAGATATTAATTTTTTCAGAACACCTGACTGATAAAATTTTAAGACCCCTCACTTCCGTTTTTCTTATTATTGCCTACTTCTCCATATCTGTTTCGTGTTTCTGGTTGAGTAGTTACATAATTCTGTAATTCAATATATTCTTTGAATATTACCAACTTTCTACTGCAGTTTTGCAATCCAATATTTCTTCTTGCAAGCACGTTCAAACTTTGCACTGCATTTTTTTTCTAACGTAGCAGCACAGCACAGCCCAAACTTTCTTACCGCACAAACTGTTACAATTTGCTACCCAAGCTGCAAAAGCTGTTACCAAAAGCATTTTATTTAATCATTAAGGAGTTAATAAAGATGCGAAAAGTAGGAGAAGATATTTATTTAATTTATACAATATTAAATGCTGTTATGATCTGGCACTTGGTGCTACAGGTTTCAGGATCGAGTCCCGGCGGTGGCATGGATGTTTGTAGTGGTTCGAATCCACTTTAAACGTAGGTCCCGGACTAATACGATTGTAGAACTTTGAGCTGTGGGATGACTACCCTACCCTGTAAAAAGAAAGCATCGCCTGTCTCGAAATCTGCCATTAGGTAGATGGCCTTGGCGCACTATGGGGTTGTTATGACAATGAAGAAGAAAAGAAATTTGATATTTTCTATGTGTTATTCTTAAATCAAAATTAAATTATTTATTAACATTAAACAACCCAGAATATTGATAGTATTCATATGATGTTATTAAATCAAGAATTAAGTTATTCATTAATATTAAACAATACAGAAAATCATTATTTTCTAGGAGATAGTGTTAAATCAATTAATATTAAAAATGAATTTATTAACATTATAAAATAATCTATATTAACATTTGCCATGTGTTGCCATTTTAAAACATTTGATTTAAATATTTATTAAAAGATCTAATTTTCTGTATGAGATATTGTCTGTGCACCTCTGGCTTACAACATAACGATAATGATTACAATAATACCATTTGCAATGTAACAATAATTTAAATATTACAATGATTATTTGATGGAATCAAGTGTCCTCTTTCATCTTACCACAGAAAGATCTTAAAATTTATCTCTATTTATTGATGTTTTAATGAAATAACATTCAAAAGAAACCTTCATTTCGTTCTGTAGTATTGCACCGTGCCTTGAAGCAATTAGGGCGTTGTATTTATTTAATAAAAGAGTTTAATATGCTGTCTTCGAAATACGGTAATTAGAAAACAATGTGGTCTTCTGGAATGTCGAATAATACTAGGAACACGTCTGCTATATTTCTTTATTTATGGAAAGATTGCTGTTTTCCAAATTGTTACTTTATGGAAATTTTTTTCTATTGAAACATGCCCTCAGACGGTGATGAATATGGATTAAATAAAGCCATTTTTCCGATTTCCACATGAAAGGAACCAATAGTACTCTGAAAGGAATGCAATAATTATTCATGTTACTTATTCAATCTTTTCAATATGAACGCTTCTGTTATAGAAATTATTAAACATGCTGAAAAAGAAATTGCAGTCCTTTAAAAAGCAGGCGCCAGTTGTAATTATTACTTTTTGAATGCAATCCAGTAAATGTCCATTCATCAATCTAGGATCCTTTTCAAAATTTATTAATGCCTTCTGTAATTGAATTTAACGAATAAAACACATTTTTTTTTACTTTAATTTTCTACGAAATGTTGCTGAAATGAGCTTATTAATAAAGTGTCTTGTTATCCGAAACTTTTTACGAAAAGCGCAGCTATTATGTTGCATACAATTTGTTACAAAAGATTATTTCTTTAATTGCTTCAGACATTAAATTCTCGTATTCTTCTGACTCATTATTATTATTTTTTACTTCTTGCTTTGTTTAGTAATTGCTTTTATTTGGGAAGCTTCACGCTAATATCATGCAATGATTGAGGAAATGCAGATCTGTAAATACAAATCAATAATTAAGTACAGCATAATAAGATATATGTTTACTTTTAATCAGCACAGTGCAGAAGTTTTTCTTTGAATGAAACGGTATCTCAACACGAAAAACTAAATAAATGAGTGTATTAATCAGATAGCGCGTGATATGTTTCATTTTACTGAGTGGATAAAAAGAAAACAATGAAATGGCGTAATAGTGAAACTCTTAGAAAAAAATTGAGTTAATAAACAATATTGTTGATGAGCTGTGTTATTTATATTGCAAGACTAGAAAGCAAAATGATTACAGCAATGTGATATTTCAAAATTATCTTACTTAGATCTAATACTTTTTTTAATTGCGTCGAGGACGGGGCCGGTCGTATTGACCATGTCCAAAAAAAAAAAAAGCTGTTATTCATTTTACATTGTCCAGGGCCCCCATGTAGTTTAAAGATATTCTTACGGACGCGAGTAACAGTACCTCCCTGTCTACTTAATATTAAAACAATAATAATAATATTCTTACTGCAAATAAAAGCATTTTATAAAATGAGTGTAAATTTTTGATGTATAAAAATATATCTGATTTTTCGTTTATTTTTAATTTATGGCAGTATCAAAAATAATAAATATATTTTTTTCATATGGAAAAGAGCATTTTCATTAAAGTAGAAAATACTTACGAAGAACTATGATATATTTTAAAAAGGAAACTAAACTAATTTTTAGACATTTAATAAACTTTTTTTTAAATTTTAGAATAATTTTCCTTTAATGAAAAATCTTTTTATCTTAAAAAATAAGTCTATTTACCGAGAATGCTTAAAAGAATTTTATTTTTTTTACCTGCGTTATTTTACAGTACTTAAAGCATTTTCAAAGTCATATTTTCCAGCAAAAATATCTCTTAAAAAGGATCGTTATCGCCAATTACACGCGTATACACAGATGAAAAAATTTTTTTCTCTGTTAATGTATTTTCAGCAAGAAGACAATTTTTATTTTTATTTTTTATAACAACTCCTTCGGTGAAAACTTCAAACTCCTGTTAAGTGCTTTTGAAATTTCTTCAACTATTTTCTGGTATCTCTTTCGTTTCTTATTAACATCCTCAGAAATCCTTTGGCTTATTTTAGTTCTTCAGGAAAGAAGAAAAGTATATAAAAGCTAAACCATACTTTTTTTTCTTTTTGGCGTTAACTTCTAAGGTTGGCAATATTTAAGAGCCAAAAATACGATACCATTCATTCGCGGTTCGGAAGTTGGTGTAAATGGGGAGTGAAGTAAAACGTCAGTTGCGATTTAAAAGTATTGTTTGCTAATGATTAATGAAGAATGTCTGGCTGTCTGAAACTGTTGGTGACAGCATTGTGAGAGGCGAAAACTTCTTAAAACCGCCACATTTTCATGTATGTCGATCACAAGAGAACTTCTGACTCGCGTAATTGATAGTTAAGTTTCCTCCATGTCAACTTGTGCAATATAATAGCAAAGTTTGTGATAGGTGAGTAAGCTTACAAAAGTTTCCAAGGCTTCAAAATTGTAACAAGTCAAATTATTTTTAATAATAATTCGATTTATTTTTTTTTCTTCTAATGCAGCTGTCAAATAGACCGTGATCTTTCGCCATTACGGGCTGCACCAATGTTACTCACTTTGCATTACCCAGGGGCGCGTGTAACTTGAAGGTAAGCCACGGACGCGGAGTAACAATGCAGCGCTCTACGATCCTATTAGGACCGGGACCTACGGCGTAAAGTGGATTCGAACCACTACAACACCCATGGGCAAAGCCGGGATTTTTAATAATAGCCATTCGCCATCAGGCCCTCATAATTCGATTTATGTGTTAAGAAAATGTCACATTAATTTTTTTTTTAATTTTATATTTATAATACTTGCAGATGTGTCTCACCTTTGCTCGGATACAGAAAATGATAAAATTTGTTAAATTGTATTAAGAAATAATGTCTACAAAGAATTAGAGGCTTGATGTTTTAAATACTTCTTCTTAAATAAAGCAGTAATTCAAATAAAATTTAAGAATTGTTTTCTTATTAATGCCCATTTCTCAATATCTGTTCCGTGTTTCTGGTAGAATAGTTACACAATTTAACTGTAACTGAATATTCTTCGAATATTACCACCTTTCAACTGCAGTTTTGCAATCAAATATTTTTCGTTCACACTTTTGCTCTACATTTCTTTTTCCCAACGTAGCAGTACAGAGCACAACCCAAACACTCTTTGGGAGTTTAAATAAAAAATTCATCTATGCAAACCTCGACTCAAATCTCCACCAAGAAAATAAAAAAAAAGAAGAAGAAGGGCAAAAAAAGGGGGGGGATAACAGACAGGGATGGTGATGTTTTTCTTTTGATTTTCCTCAACTAGTGACATGTTGGAGTTTTTAAACCAGCACTTTAAGGTGTGATTTACATGTACTCCAATCTTGCGGAGGTTACAAAGATAAATTTATTGCATCTCTCGCAGTGCTCGCAGAAAACACCGCTAAAGATACTGAAATATTCGGTGGGTAGAAGTTAGCTGAAGAAACATAGAAGTGAAAAAGATGTCAGAATTTTGTTAAATATGTCAGGATGCAAAATGGAAGAACCGAACCTCGCGACGATAAATTCGAGGATTTTTTTTAATAAGATATTTGCTCTCGTGTATAGAATGTTTTTGCATGAAGAAAGATGTCGAAATTCTGTTGCATAACAGAATGGAAAATGCTATAAAGACTAAAATATGATAGAATAAATTTCACTATGAGACTTTATATTTACGAAACATTTCGCTTGTCTGTATACGACTTTATTCTAGTGATTTGTTTCGTAATAGGACTTCAAAAGAAGGAATAAAATTTTGTTAAAATAAATTTTGCTGTACTATGAGACTTTTTTTTATAATCTTATTTTTCAAGATATTTGATACTGGGATGGGGAATTATTGAGTTATAAAAAGTTCATTACTTTCTAATAAGTCTAATTATATTAAAATGCCCGACTCGTGTATCAGCTTTAACAGATGGCCGAGTACCACATGCTTCGGGTTCAAATCCCGGCGGTGCCTTGAATGTTTGTAGTGGTTTGGAATCCAATTTAAACCGTAGGTCCTTGTCTAATATGATCGCAGAGCGTCACAGAGCCCAATCAGACTTTTCTCACTCACATCATTCCCAAATTGTAAAGAACAACTTAGCTCTTGGAACAGTGATGTGGTGTAGTATAGAAGTCAGTAGCAACATGAACTAAAGTATTAGGATTGGAGTTTCAGCATTAGGATTGAGTTTCAGCTAGTTAAGCTAGTGGCATTTTTGTAGACACTGTTTTGAAAAACGAGGAGCATCGATGGCGTGATGTTCATCATCTTGCTTCGTTAGTCGGACTACCTGGTGGGATTTTTCCGGATTTCTCCTTGCGAAACGGAAATTGCGAGGTATTTCACCATAAAGGCCCTCTCGAAAGTCCCTGCCCTACCTCTTCAACAACACGAAGTCAAGTCAGACTTTCACTTAAGGGGGCTCCACCACACCACTCACAGTTATCACTCCGCAACTCGAAAGATAAACTTTTAATTAACTCGAAGCACGTTATAAATATTTAATTATTTATTTAATGAATTTGAATGGAACTATGGATAACAGAAAAATCACACAGGGTTATAATACTTTCAAAGAAAAGCAATTACCTCTCACCATCATCATCATTGGCGCAACAGTCCTTTGTGGGCCTACCTACTGGTAGATTTCGAGACGAGAGATGTTTTGCTTTTTATGGGGTAGTGTTGTCAGCTCTACACTCAACACTCAACAGTCATATGCGACCGGGACCTACGGCTTAAAGCGAATTCCGAACCACTAAAAAAATACATGACACCACCGGGACTCGAACCCGAAATCTGTGGAACCGAGCACCAGAGCGCTAGCCACTCGGTTATTCAGGCCCAATTACCTCTACTATACAAAATATTGCAAAACAAATTTAAATCAGCAAAATTGTTGAAAACAACTATAATAAATAGGAAAAAAGTTTTAGAATGTTTCAGGTTGTTTACAGAAATTTTTTTATCGAGAACTTTCAATTTTTTTTTCAGGCACACCCTTGAGTATCTTAATAGATAGTATTAGGGAGTTGTGTACTCAAGTCAAAAAGAATCCATTCTATTACCGCTTCTTCTAAAAAAAAAAACTTATGAATTACAACGGAATCCAGATACACCATCCTCATTACTATCCTTAACCCGTAGACATCAATGATTTTCTGACATCTCTGATAAATGAATTATCTCAGACGCAATCTTATTTGCGCCATTTTTCCCGTAGTTCCATTTCCGCTCCTTCCTTCAAAAAGTATCGAGATTATTTCGCCTTCTTTTTATTTTTCCTTTCCTTTCCACGTGCAAAAGGAATCGAGATATTAATTAACAATATTTTCACACTCCATGAATAAGAATTTATCCAAAAATTCTTTCAAGCTCACATTACAATTATTTCCATTTCTCTTTATTTGGTGTGATATCTCTTTCAGCTGGTTTTTGAAATTAAAAGATATATTTCAGAATTTATCAAAATTCTTTCAAACTCACACAGAAAGATAATTGCTCACTCATAACTTTGTTGATTAGTTATAATGTAAAGCGAATTTACTGGAGAATTTGTCTTTTTATCACTCATATTTCCAATAAAAAATTATTTATTTGACATAATTTGCAGAATCGTAATATATTTTTAATTCTTATTATTGAAATATGAAAATCTGTGCAGAAAATATATTTAAAAATATATTTATAATCAGGATATAGAGGATATCTTTATTGCAGAATATGGAGGATATCTTTATAACAGAATATAAAGAATATCTTTATAGCTGTATATAGAAGATATTTATGGAGGATATCTTCGTAACAGGATTTAGAAGACATTTATTGAGGGTATTTTTATAACAGGATATAAAAGACATTTATAGAGATCTTTATAGCAAATTATAGAGGATATCTTTATAACAGGATATAGAAGCATTTCATAGAGGAAATCTTTATTTTTATTCTTATTCTTTATCTTTATAAGACAAAAAAAAAAAAAAAAAAAAAGTATTTCTTATTGCACGTTGAACACCCCCAACTCGAGAGGTAAAGGTACTTTTTCAATTAATTGAAACAAATTATAAATATTTGACTATTTTTTTTAATGAATTTGAATGGATATGTGAATAATTAAAAGAGAAAAAAATCCCACAGAATTATATTACTTGAAAAAGAAAAGCAATTAACTCTATTATTCAAAATATTGCATAACAAACTTAAACGGGCAAAACAACTGTAATAAATAAGAAAGAAATATAAGAATGTTTAAACTCATTTAGTTGTTTACAAAAACAGACACTTTTTCAGTCACACACTTAGTATACCAACGAATACTCAAGGATTTGTGTACTGAGTAAAAAAGAATCCATTCTATTACCGCTTCTTCCAAAAGAAAAACTAATGAATTACAACGGAAAACCAGATACACCATCCTCATTACTATCCTCAACTCGTAACATCAATGATTTCTCTGACATCTCTGATAAATGAATCATCTGAGACGCAATCTTATTTGCTCCATTTTTCCCGCACTCGCACAAGTTCCATTTCCGCTCCTTCCTTCAAAAATGAATCTAGATTATTTCGCCTTCTTTTATATTTTTTATTTTCTTTTCCACGTGCAACAAGGAACTCATCCGGGAATTCTGGCAGTCGCTTAATCTTATTACTATTAATTAACAATAGTTCTCCCACTCCAGTCCGTTTAATGAATGAATTCCGAGAAAACTCAATTCAAAAAGGCCGATATCTCTAGCAACAAGAATTCTATCATGGCATTTATGATTAGCTCATCATTACAATTATTTACATTGCTCTTTATTTGAGTGATATCTTTTCAGAAGGCAGATAAAATATAACTACAATAAAATACTTCAATAAAATAATCGTTAAGAATTTATCCCAAATTCTTTCAATTTCAAACACAGAAAGATAACTGTTTACTCATAATTTTGTTGATTATTATAATGTAAAATATGGGTTTGCTAGATTTCTTTTATCATTCATATTTTCAATAAAATTTTTTATTTAAAACAATTTGAGGAATCGTAAGATATTTTTCATCCTTATTATAGAAATATAAAAATATACGCAGAAGATATATTTATAACTGGATATAGAAGATATTTACAGAGGATATCTTTACAACGGATATAGAAGGCTTTTATACAGGGTATCGTAATAACAGAATATAGAAGAGAATATAGAGGATATCATTGTAACATGATATAGAAGATATTTAAAGAAGATATCTTTATGACAGTATATAGAAGATATTTAAAGAAGATATATTCATAAGAGTATATAACGTATATTTTTAAAGGACGTCTTTATAAAAAAAAATCCTATTTCTTATCTAAATTAATCTTATTAAAGTGTTAGAACTAGGGATCGTGAATGACCGAGTGACTAGCGCTCTGGGTCATTTTTGCCGCAGGAATCATGTCCCGGCGATGCCAGAATGTTTATAGTGTTTCGAATACATTTTTAAACAGTACTATAACAGTACTAACAGGGCACTATAGGCAGTACTGAATGAGTAACAGCGTTCGTCAGTACAGCCCACTTTAGGCTGCTCACATGGACACGTCAAAATACGGCACAGTCCTCGACACAATTAAAAAACGTACTTGAATTAAGTAAGGTAATTTTTAAATCACATTTTTTTGTTCTAATGCAGATGGCAAACACTTAGACAGTAGTCTTTGATACCTTAAGGCAGGCGCTGCAACCGACGTTACTCACTTAGCACTACCAGGAGGTGCGTGTAGCTTTAAGATAAGCTACTGACGTGAAGTAACAATACATTTTCAACGCTCTACGGTCATGTTATACCGGAGACCTACGGTTTAAAGTGGATTCCGAACCACTACATATATACATGGCACCACCGGGACTTGAACCTGAAACCTGTGGTACCGAGCACCAGGGAGCTAGCCACTATTCAGAACCTTCTGAAATCATATCGCTATAATCATTTTGCTTTCAACTCTTGCAATATAAATAACTCAGCTCATCAACAATATTGTTTATTAGCTCAATCATTTTCCAGGAGTTTACCTTTTACCCATTTCATTGTTTTCTTTAACCATTCAGTTAAAGGAAGGATATCACGCGCCATCTGATTTAATATACTCATTTATTTAGTTTTTCGTGTTGAGATACCGTCTCATTCCAAAGAAAACTTCTGCACCTTGCTGATTAAAAGTAAACATGTATCTTACTAAGCAGCATTTACTTATTGATTTGTATTTACAGGTCTGCATTTTTCAATCAGTGCATGATATTAGCGTGAAACCTCCCAAAAATGCAATTACTCAACAAAGCAAAATTTTACAAGAAGTAAAAATAATAATAATGAGTCAGACGAATACAAGAATTTAATGTCTGGAGCAATTAAAGAAATAATCTTTTGTAATTAATTATGTGCATCATAATAGCTACGCTTTTCTTAACAAGTTTCGGATAACAAGCCACTTTTTATTAATAAGCTCGTTTCAACAACACTTCGTAGAAAAAGTAAAGTAAAGAAAGTGTTTTATTTGTTAAATGCAATTACAGAAATGCATTAATAAATTATGAAAAGGATCCTCAGATTGATGAATGGCGATTACATTTATTGGATTGCATTAAAAAAGTAATAATTACAACTGGCGTCTCTGAAGCCTGCATTTTAAAGCATGGTACTTTTTAGCATATGTTTAATATTTTCTATAATAGAAGTGTTCATATTGAAAAGATTGAATATGTACATAAATGATTATTTCATTCCTTTCAGAGTACCATAAACATAAATAGATTCTTTTCAAGCGAAAATTGGAAAAAATGACTTTATTTATTCCATATTCATCGTTGTCTGAGGGTATGTTTGAATAAAAAAACTTCCATTAAGTAACAATTTGGAAACTGCAATCTTTCTGCAAATAAAGAAATACAGCAAACGTTCCTAATATTATCTGACATTCCGGAAGACCAAATTGTTTTCTAATTACCGCATTTCGAAGACAGCATATTAAATTCTTTTTATTAAATAAATACAGCGTCCTAATTGCTTCAAGGCACAGAACGAAATGAAGGTTTCTTTTGAATGTTATTCCTTAAAACGTCAACAAATAGCAATAAATTCTTAAGATTTTTTCTGTAAGATGAAAGAGGACACTTGATTCCATCAAATAATCATTTAATATTTTAATTAATGTTATGTTGTGAATGGTGGCATTGTAATCATTATCGTTATGTTAGATCTTTTATTAAATATCTAAATCAAGTTTTGAAATATGCTTTTAAAATGGCAACACATGGTAAATGTTAATATAATTTTTTTTCTATTTACTATTAATTTTTAATGCTGTTTGATTTAACACAACCTCCCCTGAAAATAATACTTTCTGCATTGTTTAATATTAATGAATAACTTTTGATAATTTTGATTTATCAGCATTACATGAAATATATCAATATTTTTTGCTGTTTAATATTAATAAACGCACAAACAATACACACACACATACAATTAGAGACATATAAAATTTAACGCTTTTGAAGAATAAAATTGTAGATTCATGGAAGAATTCCACTTCTGAGCAGAAAACTCGAAACTCGATACGAGCAGGATGTGCTAAATATACTGCCTCTCCCGGTTTAGAGTCTGTATGCTAACTTCTATATTCAAAGTTGCGCTAAGCATATTTCCTCTCGGAATGAGGGATTATAACCAAACGTTTCTCAGAGGGGAGCACATAGTTGCAAGGTACGTTCTCTCGGGTGAAAGTCTCGAGGACTACTGACCATTTTCCAGTAAGCCACAGTTGCATGTGTTTCCCATGTTTTTATGAGGTCTATGTATAATGGTTGTAAATGAGAAATTTGACTGAATTTATATATGGAAAAAGCAATAAAGAATATTTCGAGTTGAAAAACAAAAATTATTTAAAAATACCAAATAATAGGATGGCACAGGATGGGTAATCAGATTGCAAATGTGTTGTTGGGTTGA
>BPLR01018822.1:0-13077 GCA_021605095.1 Caerostris extrusa
TGTCTATAGACCTGAACACATATACATGCTTAAACATTAACATTTCAAAACAATTATATCGTCGAAATTACGATTATAAACGTGACGTGATATATGAATCTAATCAGATAAAAATATGATTTTCCTTGTGAAACTTTCCTTATTTTTCGAATTTCTTTATTTATTTCAAAATGTTTTCTTTTATATATGCATTATTAATACATTATTTTATTATTCTTACAATGTTGTAGAGGTATCCCTTATGGAAGAAGAGAAGAGGGGCACCTTCTGTTGTGATGGAGCACCCGTTCGTAAAAGTCTGATTTCTGCTCCTGTCACTAAAGAAAGAGGGTAGTAGGATGGAGCAGAAATTAGTATGGTTTCATTGTTTCCGATTATTGTCGAGAGGACTTTTAGTTCGGTTTGGTTTGTCGCTGTACGATCATCTTGTGCACACGAGGGCTAAACAGTCCGGGACTTACAGTTTAAAGTGGATTCGAACCACTCACAAACAACCATGCCACCACCAGCATTCGAGCCTGAAGTTTGTGGTACCGAAGTCCAGAGCGCTAGCCAATTGGCCATAAGCCGCTTAAAGTGGAGAGCGCGAAGTTTCCAAGTGCTACCCTGGTATTAATTAAAATTGGCGGGCCACTAAAACGAGGATTGGTGTATACTGAATAACGTTGAATATGCTATATATATATATGCAATAACAGTGGTGAATTAAATATTAGGTATTAAAAAAATTTTAGTACTCAATTTACAAATTTATGGTGTTAATGGTGGAAAGAGTTTTCATTTAAAATTAACAGTAAGTTTCAAAAGTGCGTTTTATATAAGACAACTTCTCTATTGGATGACGCGCAAATGAATAATGATGATATCTTAGCTAATTAATTTAATGATATTTAGTGGAACCTGACCACCGAGTGACTAGAGCTCTGGGCCTAGGTGCCACAGGTATCGGGTTGGAGTTCCGACGGTGCCCTGTACAACTACAGGGCACCATCTAAATCACTTTAAACCGTAGGTCTCAGTGTAACAACCAATATGACTATTGGACGTAAGGCAGACAACCATACCCCGTAAACAGAAAAACAATTCATAGATCAGGATCTGCCCACCACTATCTGCCTGTTACACTATTGAAAAGAAATTATATATACTACTGTGTCCAAAAGTAAGACCCAATTTCAATTTAAAATTCCCGGGGCTTGTGGAATTTCAATTTTTTCTTTAGGTTGCCGGCCCTGTTCTTGACATCCGTGTGAAATGTGACTTCAAAATATTCATTAGTGTTTGAGTTACGATTGGCTTTGTGAGACGCTAAAAACTGAATCCGGCGATTTTTGAAATGCCTGCATTAATGGAGCAAAGAACTTGCATTCAAATTTGTTTGCGGAAACGTATAGAATGTTGCAGAAGGCATTCGGTGAGTATTCCACTATCGGCAAGAAATGTTTACAAGTGGTATAAACAGTTCAAAAAAGGCAGAGAACGCGTTGAAGACGAAGAGCCCTCTGATCGACCATCAACCTCAATCGACGAAGCACGTGTTCAAATATTTCAAGATTTGGGCTTGCAAACAGTCGATTTACAATTAGAGACCTTGCTATTGACCTTATATGACCTTGATATGATGTTGGAATTTCAAAAGGATCGGTCAATTCCATTTTAGGCCTCAAACACGTCAAATCTCGATTAGTACCGAAAAAACTAAATGCAACAAAATTTTCAACACTAAATTTTCTTTTGGAATGACGCGCAAATGAGTGATGAGCTCCCAGACAGAAGAAGAACATTTTCGAATGAAAAATGAGAAAGAGGAGTTTCTTTTAAGTAAGAGATAAAAATCTCTCAGCTTTGTTTATTTCAAACACCATTTGTTCCACTAGTCTGCCGGAAAATAGACATGTCAAGATTAAAACGATGGAACATTTAACTTAACTGAAAGATTTTTAAAAGTAAACAGGATGCAGTAAAGTTAAACTTAAATGTCTATAGACTTGAACGCATATACATGCTTAAAAATAAACATTTCAAAGCAATGATATCAACGAAATTATGATTATTGTCAGCGATATTACACGTGACGTGATATGTGACTTTAATCGGATAAAAATCTGAGTTTCCTTGTGATAGTGATTGCGAATTTGGTAGTTTCCCTGTTTTCCAATTTTCCTTTGTAGTATTTATTTCAAAATGCTTTTCTTTTTGTATGGGTTATTAATGTATTATTATAGTAATGTTATTATTACAGTAACGCACACCACAGTTGATGTTAGTTGATGGCTATGATGTTAGTTGTTAAAATGATTTTAATTAAAAATAATATAAAATAAACATTACTATAATAAATCATACATTAACATTAAATCCTACATTATGACCTGATAGCCGAGTAACTAGCGCTCAGCATTCGGGCCCCCAGATTTCGGTTTGAGTCCCGGCTGTTCTATGGATGTTTGTAGTGGTTCGGAATTCACCTTAAACAGTAAATCTTGATCTAATGCAAAAATAGAAACCCAAATGATCTTGCGGGCCACTTTGGAAATGCATCCTAACTCCGTGGGCCGCATATAAAATTATATATCCCAACATTAGATTTAGACCCACCATAGGCATTTTTGGAGTGAAAAATTCAAACATTATGAGTTATTATTGTTGCGTTTACTTTTATTTTTACACGTATACATAGATAATATAATAATAATGATACTAAATGCACATTGTAAAGAAACGTATAACACTACAAATGAAATATAAAAAATATATAAATATAAATGAAATAAATAAAATGAAATCATTAAAATATATTTATTTTATTAGTGCGATGTTTGTTTCTCCGCTCTTTCACTTAGTTTTTGAAAATAGATGTGCTCTCATCATGAGTTCGTAAAATAAAATTTAATTATTCTGCGAACTCATAATTGTAAACTCATAAATAAAACTGGCAATATCTGTAATATATTCCGTCATATATTCATATATTCATTTTTCTCATAATTTGGACAGTTAATTTTTGAATATAGGGATGCTCACACATAATGTATTTTTTTAATACATTGGTTTTCACTACTTTGGCCATTATGAAATAAATACATTTTGTAAAAGTGTGTTAAATCTCACGGGCCGGAAAAATGTTCAAGGCTGGCCGCAGGTTGGCCACTCCTGTTCTAATAGAATCGTAGAGTGTTGTGGGGGAAGTGTTACTCGCGCCCGTAGCATAACTTCAAGCTACACGTGCCCCCTGGACAGTGCTAAATGAGTAACAGCGTTCGTAGAGTCAGTCCTAATATGAACCTGTCTTTGACGCAGTTAAAAAAAAAAAACGTTAATAGTACATAGTTAAAAATAGGCATTTTGAAACAATGATAGTATTAATATTATTGTGTGATAATAGAAAGAAGCGATGATATATATGAATTTAATCAGATAAATCAATTTTCCTTATCATTAACAATTTTATGAGTTTCGGTTTACAAATTACGTTATGAAATTTCGTATAAATCATAAAATTTACCAAAAAAAAAAAAAAAAAAAAAAATGCGATGGAATATCATTAAAAAAGTAGATTTTAGGTATTTTTAGATAAAAAGTATATTTTAAATTTAATTCGTTATATTCAAAAATATATAGACAACAAACATTTTTTCATTACCCAAAATATTGAAATTATATCATTAGATTTGCATGTTATTATAAAACTAAATGCTTAACGAATACTAACTTTTTTTTTATATAATTCTAAAAAAATACATTTATATTTTGGAAATTAATTGATTATTTCTTTTTATTAAAATCATTGTAAGGATGTTTTAAGCTAGAATCCTTTTCAATAGAAAACAGTATTTAAATATAGGTTTTAAATTTAAAACAATTTTTGTTGCTTTTATTAATCAATTTATTTATAAATTGAATTAACGAACTAATTTCAAAGTTCGGTTAAACGTAATAACGAATTCAAAAATATAAGACTGATTTTTATTATGAATTGTAATTGTATAAGTATTTGTGCTTTTTTTTTCTAATTTTTTTTTTATAAATACAAAAAAAATAAATAAATAATAACATTTAAGAATACCTACTTATGTTTATGAATCTTACTCGGCTTCTATGTCAAAGCGTGTCTTTATATAATTTTAGTAAACAAAATAAATTACAAAATGCTAATTACATTATTTATTAAAAAGCAACAGTTTAATGTGAATATTATTAAAAATGCATTTAGACATTTTTTAACCAATTAAATGTTAGCAAGAACTCAATAAACTATTAAAATATGAACTTATTTATATTCAACAATGGGGTTAGTTTTGATTATCGACGCTATTCTAATTTTACATTTTTTATTTAATGGATTTATTAGACTTAACATAATTCACAATGCATGTCATTTCACAATACAAAGTTAATATTGTTTTGTAAATCTTTTCGAATCAAATTACTTTTAAGTAATTCAGTTCTTTTAGACATATCTAAAAGCAAAATCATCATATTCTTGTGTGACTTTTATATGAAATAACCCAATAGTTTTGACTTGGAATTTTCAACATGGACTGGAGTGCCAGGTTAGTAGGATCGTCCGGTTTATAGAACTTGAACCTGTGTGGTAAAAAGAGCTCCAGAGCGCTAGCCACTTGGCCATCAGGTTCCAAATTGAAAGTATTTCAGTAGTGATTTTTGTAAAGATTGAACAAATAAAATTACAATTTAAATATCGTTCTGACCCTCGGTACCATAAATTTCGGGTTCGAGTCCCAGCTGCGCCTTGGATGTTTGTAGTTGTTCGGAATTCACTTTAAACCGTAGGTCCCGGTCTTATATAATCTTAGAGCGTTGAGGGGGGTAGTGTTACTCGCGTCCGTGGCATAACTTCAAGCTACGCGTGCCCCTTGGGTAGTGCTAAATGAGTAACGTCGGTGCAGCCCTTGCTTATAGCATTAAGCTTGTCTAAGTATTTGCCAGCTACAACAGGAAAAAAAAATTAAATATTTCATTTTTCTTCTTTTTGCATATATATATGTATTACTGCTAAGTTAAGTATGCTTCGGAATATAAAATATTTTCACTTTGTAGTATTTCCACAAATCTCCCAGATAAGACGAACGTGCTTGGAATATTTAATAGTAGTTGGAGTCAGGAAATGGATTACCTTATAAGCAGATACATGTAAATCAATATTTACGTGCCAAAATAAAACTCTTTTAGCATACTAATTGACATTCGTTGCGGTTTAACTGGGGGATATACAGATGTGAAAGCCTCATATCACATGTGTTTAATCAACACACACGCACACGACTCTCTAAAATTTTAACATCTCTCAATACATTTCATTTTTATTATATATTTATAAGAAACAAGGCAAAAAGGAATTTGATGCGAGATATTATGATAATTGATGTATTTTATTAGATTTTTGTGATAATCAAACGTAGAAATCATGTCAAACTGTTTTTATTTATATATATATATACATATACATATATCCATGCCTAAAAATATTTGTTCACATGTATGTGTTGATATAAACAGGTTTGCCCATTTTAATTTATTTAGCAACAACAGCATTTATTTTGTATAGTGCAATTTTACAATAGACAAAAATGTTGTGGGGAAAATATATCGTAGAGACAAAAATGCAATTACTCAGATAGGAAACGGGTCTCCAGACTAGCACATTTTTACAAAAATTTAATATTCTGTACAATAAAAAAAAAAAAAAAAAATTAAATATTTACCTAGTTTTTTTAAGTTTATGTTTTATTAAACTAAAATTGGATCATGTTTCCTTTTTACTATTTCATCAAAATTTAAAAATCTTCTAATTAAAATATTACTAATGATTAATTAATTAATCAATTGATTTATTAATTTGAAAATATTACTAATTAAAAATTAGTAATTTTCAAAAATTACTAATTAAAATGGACGTACTATGCTGAAGGCCGCACGAAAAATTTCAGCAGGTCACTGTGCCAATTTTTGATTTAAACATAAAAAAAAAAAACACCTCTTGATTACAATGTTTTATTCCAATGTGCTTGCTTGCTTGCTTTTTATTTATATATATATATATATATATATATATATATATATATATATATATATATATATATATATATATATATATATATATATATATTATTATATATATATATATATATATATATATATATATATATTTATATATATAATATATATATTATTTATTTATTTATATATATATATATATATATATATATATATATATATATATATATATATATATATAAAGCCCTGATGACCTTAAGGCCTGGTGACTAGCTCTCGGTACTATAGGTTTCGGGTTCGAGTCTCGGCCATGCCATGGGTGTTTGTAGTTGTTTGGAATCTACTTTAAACCGCAGGTCCCGGTATAATATGACTGTTGGGCGTAGAGCTGACAACCCTAGCCCGTAAAAAGAAAATATCTCCTGTCTCGAAATCTATTGTTTAAAGTCGATGATATTTTTTAGCATGCATTGAAGATTGGGAAAAAAGTTGGCATAAGTGCACATTGTGTCCGGAGGGGATTGCTTTGAAGGCGATAAAATAAATTTGGACGAATAAATAAAGAGTTTAAAAAAAAAAATAATAATTGGCCTTACTTTTGGGCACAGTTCAATATGTTATAACTCTCTTTTTCATTATTGTTTTATTACATCGATATTGTATTTTTATATATCAGTGCATTACATGGAGAAGTTTCGTTTACAAATCGTTCCAGGCTTAATTTTTTGTCTTCTTTGATACGTACTCACGAAAAATTCCTTTTTAAAAAAATATTTTGTGCTTAAAAATATGTAACGCAGAATGGACAAAACTACCCGGAAGTTTCTATGCACAAAAAAAAAAAATCACTTTAACGTAATATTATTTTCTATAATCCAGGATAGCTTTTTAAAATTTTTTCACACGGCAGCCTATCCGATCATCTGCTTCATGTTATTCAAATATCCATATTAACCTAATTGTTTCAAAAACTACGAAAACATACTTATGTAAATTGCATTAAATTATCATAGGGCGATGGTAGATAAAGATATGAGTTGAATGATTAACTTTTTTTTTTTTTTAGCTGCAAGATAAGTTTTTTAATAAATAACTATAACAATAATAATTTCATAACACAGACGGGATCATTTATTTAAGCGGTTTTTTAAGAGCAAAGCATTGAAAAGAAGCTTGCAAAATTATCACAAAATTAATAAATTAACTATCACTTAATTATGGAACTTATTTCCGTTTTGTTTTATATGTACATTTTCACCACCGACACAATTCCCAACTAAATTAATTTGTAATTAATTGACAAAACGGAGCTATAATTTAATTCTTAAGGGAGTTTCAGCTCATTTGGTTTTTATACACAAAAGTCACGTTTTTTTTTTCATCATGATGTAGTTAATAATTTACTTTAATTAATTAATACTATTTATCTTAGTTTTTCCATCAAGCTAGAATTTCAAAAATAATGATAATTGTACTTGTTTCCGAACTTATAAAGATATATGTGTTACTACAAATAAATAAAATGACATGTTCTTGAAGTAGAGTGTTTTTTATTTTATTGCATCGTTTAATTAGAATGTTATCTCCACTGGTTATCTACTGCTACTGTGTTTCTGTTCAAATACTGTTTTCACTTTTTAACTACTGCTTTTCATTCGCCAAAATTAAAATAATCCATTAATTTATAGGAATGATATTTATTTTCATATGAATTACATTAATTATTACTTTTTAAAAATTTATATTACGCTATCATATAAATTTTTCTTATATGGTACAATTTCAGAGGAGTGATATTTAAAAAACATCAAACATGAACTTAATTGGTATTTGAAAATGAGCTTTTAGTAATTTATATTTTATTGGATTATATTATTATTGGTATTTTATTGAATTTTAGTAGATTTTTTTATTGAATTATAGATTTTTAGTGGATTTTATTAAATTTTTATGGGATTTTAGTAGATTTTTATTGAATTTTATTAGATTTTTATTGAATTTTGTTATCAGATTTCTAAAGTAAATAATTTCTAAAGTTCTTTAGTAAATTTTTATAGGAATTTATTAGATTTTTATGGAATTTTAGTAGGTTTTTATGGAATTTTAATATATTTTCATTGAATTTATTAGATTTTTAAAATTATTATCTGATTTTTTATCGCAGTGTTATTGGATTTTTTTTTATTATATTTTATAGGATTTATTTATATTGCTACAGATTATAAAACTGTATAGTCCTTGAAGGACATCATTTATTGTCATTTAATTGAAACAGTATTTCCTATTTTTGTATTGCTTATCTACTGCAACTGTATTCTTATCTTTCTATTGTGTTCTACGTTTTATGTTTCTATTAATTGCTAATAATTAGTCTGCTTAATAATTTTGTATGTTAATCTCTATCATGCAAATATTTTCTTATGGCAAAATTTCGAGGGTTCGCCTCATTTAAAAAATATGAAACCATGAATTTCATTTATTATTGAAAAAGAGATTTTAGTAATTTATATTAGAATCATTATATAATATAATAATAATAAAATATAATAGAATATAATATTCTATGTGAAAAAATATTGAAATTTTTATTGCTATAAAAGACTTAACACATTTCATTCTTCTTCTTCTTTGGCACAACAGCCCGATGGTGGGCCGAGGCCGTCCGCTACTGGCAGATTTCGAGATAGAAGATGTTTTCCCTTTTACGGGGTAGGGTGGGCCTGAATGGTCGAGTCTAGCGCTCTGGCACTCGGTACCACAGGTTTCGGGTTCAAGTCCCTGCGGTGCCATGGATGTTTGTAATCCACTCGGAATCCACTTTAAGCCATAGGTTCCGATCTCCTATGACTGTAAGAGCGTCACGGAGCAAAAGCCAGATTTCTATCTACGAGTGCTCCATCACAACAGAAGCTGTCCCTTTCCCTCCATCCATGAGTATATCATTCATGGGATGCCCGTCCCGCACTGCAGGACATTGAGGATTAGTCACAAACAAACAAACAAACGGGGCAGGGTTGCCAGCCCTGCTTCCATATGGAGTGAAACTTATGATTTAAAGTGGGTTACGAACTATTACAAATATCCCTGGCAACACCGAGACTCGAAGTGGAATCCTGCGGCAGAGCCATCAGGCTAAACACATTATATTAAAACATTATAATTTATAAATGTTATGAGCATAAAACTGTTTTTTTTTTTCCTGATTCAGCTGGAAATACAGAGATATTATCGTTATGCCATAAGTAAGGACTGCCCTGATGTTACTCATTTAGCATTACTCAGGGGACACGTGTAGCTTGAAGATAGGCTACGGACGCGAGTAATACTATCCCCGCAACACTCTACGATCATATTGGATCGGTACCTACGGTTTAAAGTGGATTCCAAACCACTACAAACATGCATGGCACTGCCGAGACTCGAACCCAAAACCTGTGGTACCGAGCGCCAGAGTGCTAGCCACACGGCCATTAGGCCCCATGTATAAAAATGAGCATGTTTAAAATGGTTATTTAACGTTACTTATGAGAGTTATAATAATGACAGTATTGAAAAATGCAGTTAATTATCTTTTGAAATTCTTTATTTTCCCGTTATACGAAATAAATTTAAAAAATTTCAAAAATTCTTAAAGTTGAAGCAAGAAATAATATTTCGATGTTTTTAAATTTTAAGCATCGCTATTAAATTTTTAAGCCTATAATTAAAAAAAAAAAAATATTATAGATTAATTTAATTAGAAATAATCTTTTACGCAATAATTTATGTTAAATGAAAGTTAATCAATAAAAATAAAATGCTAACTGTCACAATACAGCTGCATATTATGGATTAATTTAAGTAGAAATACTACTGTGTCCAAAAAAAAAAAATCAATTTAAAATTCCCGGGACTTATGAAATTGTAATTTTTTTTCTTCAAACGCATCAAATCCCGATTGGTACCGACAACACTGAATGCGCCAGCTCACACTGCATTGATTGTTCATGACCTTTTCGCCAAAAATGAAAGCCATATTGTTCCACAACCATCGTACTGGCATCCACCACAACACCATGCGACTTCTGGCTATTCCCTAAACTCAAAAGACCATTCCGGGGACACCGTTTCGAGTCGATTGAAGAGATTCAACATCAATCTGCTATCGCTTTGAAGGCCATCCCCTGCCGATGTCTTTTTAGCATGCATTGAGGATTGGGAAAAAAAGTTGCCATACGTGCATTGTGTCCGGAGTGGATTACTTTGAAGGTGATGAAATAAATATGGAAGAATAAATAAAGAGATTTTGAAAAAAAAAAAAATTAAAAATAAAAATTAAATTTTGTCTTACTTTTAAATTGGTCTTACTTTTTGGGCACTGTAGTACAAACTATTCTGTCGAAAAATACGAATTAGAAAAATAACTATGTTTATCCGTAAAGCCACAATACAGCTGCACCACTGAAAATTTTATGGTGCTGAACTATTAAATAATTCAAACTGAATATGAAAGAAAAATGGAATGAAAATGAAAGATGAAATAAAGATAAAAGGGGGAAAACACGCAATCACAAAAATGATTAGATTTACGAATTAATTGAAATTAAAGCTAATTCGTTTTTATTTTAAAATTTACGATTATTTGATATTTACTTCTAACTTACGAATGTAATCAAAGAAACATTTTTAATTCAGTAAATTTATAACTGAAAATAATACTGATAGATACAAACAGCGGTAAGTACACGGTTTTAAATAGATAAAGAATTAAAATTGAGAAATAAATAAATAAATGTATATACATATTGTTTTAATGTAACTTCATTTTATTGTTATCATTATTATTTAAAAAATACATTTTTTTCATTGTGTACAAGTAAGTGCTTTCATTTATTGAAACATTATTAGTAAATTAACGATAGAAAACATGGCATTGATAACATGATTAGCAAATTCATTATATCGAATTTTAGATCATGATGTATACGAAGCAATTAATTAAATTAAGTCATCATATTTATTTAGCGAATAGTTATTATTAACCAATAACTTTTTATTGATTTATTTGCTTCCAATTAATTAGTTATAACTTCAATAATAAAGTCTTTTTTTATTGTCATTTAACATCTAAAACTATAATTTGCTCATTTTCAACTTTTTGTAAAAAAATACTCAGGCTATTTTTATGTAATTACTATAGATATTTAAACTTTCGCGGCATCTTTGTAATTTGTTTGATAAATTTGATGTAAAATTTAGATAAATGGTTAAAGGAAAACCAGTTTTAGTCATTTCTTGGTTATTTTTCAATGTGTTTGAATTAAAAAAATAACAAATAATTAAACTGTATTGACAAGTTGTGAGAAAATTTTGTCATTTAACTTTTAACTTACTTATTTTCAACTTTTTATTTTTCCTGATAGAATCTGTATAAAATATTAATACTATTCTTGTGTAATTACTATAGATATTTAAACTTTCCGCCTCCATTTTTATAATTTGGTTGATAAATCTGTAGACATAATATTTAGATAAACAGTTTTTAAAAAATAACAAAATCTGTTTTTAGCTATTTTTGGTTGTATATCAAAGTGTGCGAATTAAAAAAATTAACAAATAATTAAATAATTAAACTGTATGCACAAAGTTCTGAGAAATGTTTTCAAAGACAAAAAAAAAATTGTTAAAAATATTGTAATTTGTAAAAGTAGTTATAAATTTAAAACCATTGAAAAAAAAAAAATTTTTTTTAAATGCTTGTTAGAAAAAGAGATATTTTTTGTTCATCCAAATACGGAGACACATAAGCGAAGTGCTTAAAATATAAATTTTTAAAAAATTGTTAAATATTTAATTTAAATATATCCATTCATTACATTTAGAATTACATCTCATTTGTCATTTCATATATATATTTTTATACCCTAAAAAAATTTTTCAACCGAAAAATCCATAATTTTATAAAGATATTATTTATGAGAAGTTTATAAAGATATAATTATATAACGAGACACGATTTTATAGAATATATTATTTATAAAAATACTTTTAATAATTTTATAAAGATATTAAAAATATTATTTATAAAATAAATGTACAGGTATAAATCAAGATATTATGTAAATTTCGTTTTCTAAAATGTCCCAAATTAGATAATGTTTTTTTTTTTTTTTTTATTTTGCTAGAATTTATATAAATATATATTTTTTTCATCCGTGAAATTTTAAACATTTGAAAGCTAATTATGGAACAATTATCTATAAAAAGAGACAAAAAAAAATAATCAAAATGTTTCTCAACAGTTACGTCTGATTCTAATCAAAGCTATTAATAATTTATTATGCAACAAATTGTTATATTAATAAATATATATATATATATATTACTCCATTATTAAAACTATTTTTCGATACATTTTGGTTAATGATAGTGAAATTAAAAAATATATTTTCTTATTTGAATTTTCGATAATATTATGTAACACTTTAGGGAAACACAGTCAATAATAGTTAAGTTTAATAAACAAGATTTTTTTGCATGAATAAATTAATTTAGTTTTGAAACAAATTATTGTAAGTAAATGGCAATAATGTTATTATGATCATTTTTAGTTATAAAATGGATTGGTGCATTTTTAAAAATAATACAATAAGAATCACTCCATTTTTACTCAAAATAATTCTTACGTCATATCTTCTAAATTGCATTGTATTCTATCTTACCAATGTCTTTTAATTAATATAAATTGCAATAAGAAAATAAAATTAAATGTTACCCATTATTTGAATTAATTACAACCTCAACATGTACCTTTTTTATTTTATTTAATTTTTAATTTATTCAATTAAAACTACCTGAATATTTAGTAATTTAAGTAATATAGTAATTTAGTATGCATATATTTAGTGTATTTTTATATTTAAGTATACATAATTTATCAATGTAGTAAAGAATAGTAAATATATTTTGGATTTTCAGAAAAAAATCTAAATATCTAATTTGAAAAACATCGTTTAAAAAAATTAAGAATTTTACAATCTAAAATAATAAAAAATATACACAATAGCGTCCAATGAAAAT
>BPLR01018823.1:0-75034 GCA_021605095.1 Caerostris extrusa
ATACCAAAAGTAAATACTACAATTCTAATAAACGAGCATTTGTACTAATACTATATCCTAACAATTCCTTTCTGTGAATAATGTGAATACTCTTGTATTGAAAAAGATTTCGAAAGCAATAATTCATAAAAAAAAAATTATCTACCTAGGCTTACGAGAAGATCATGGTAAAAAACTGATCCGAAGCAGAATTTACTAATATTCTTTTCTAACGTTTATAAATAATGAACTTTTTTCCCTACTATTAGCTCTCACTCTTCCTCTATACATCTCGTTCACATTTTCAGTCGTTCATAAAATACTTTTATTCGCATCCACTCGAGTTCAGATACATTTTTTGAACTCATAGTGGATGACACTTTTTACATTTGCGCATCGTACAGATAGAAACTTCCTGGCAGCCTGACTATCAATGCGTGATGCTTTACACATGTCAATTTTCAGATTTAAATTTATTTATTTTCCAACACATGCATTATTTAGAAGTTATTTTCATGTATTTAATTAATAAACTCTGTTTTATTTATTCAAAGTTAGTTTTATATTTAAAACTATATCTAAAAAAATATGTATTTTATATATATACTTTTATAAAAAATTAAAGTTTAATTAAGTATAGATATTTATTTATATTAAAACAATACAGAACACAATCCGATATTTGCCTAATTTAAAACAATTCATTTTGAAATATTTTAAATTATGCATTTAATGATTGAAAATATTCACACTTATGAAAATATTCAACAAATATTATTATTTTTCAATTCATACTATTAGCTCAACTCTCCTATATATATCTTGTTTAAATTTTCAAACGTTCATAAAACACTTTTTATTCATCCACTCTTGTTCAAATACGTTTTTTTTGGAACTTGTAGTGGATGACACTGATGAGAATACAGTTTTTCAAATAATAATTCATTCATTAAATTTAATTAATTCATTTTTAGTTTTTTTGTAGATTTAAGTTATGTATCTAATAATAGATGGCGCCAGATGTAAGAGGAAAATTTCAAACTTTATTTGGAAAGGACTTTTCTGCAATAGAGTAAAAAAAAGTAGAATTGACTTTGTTTATTTGATTTTACATTACTTGTTTTTAAAAAAAATGCTTTGTATGTGCTTGTGTGTATGTAATTTAGTTAAGAACAATTTGCTTTGTGCTGCGTTTGAGACCCTATTTTTAAAGTGAAGGTTTGGTTTATAGACGTCCTTAATTTACTATAAATATCGGTTGTTTAATATTGATAGTACACATTATTTAGTACACTTCATTATGTGTGTGTATTGCATTAGTACTAAGTGTTCCCAAGGAAATAAAATCTTAAGGGGGTGAAATGGATGTACAAAGTTATAACAACATTAGACAAAGTTTTATTATCAAAAATTCGAAAAAAGTAATGTGTCGCATTACAGTGACATCCCCGGTCAAAATTGAATATTGATAATTTTTGAGTCTGAATTTAATTGAAGTTTAATATTTCTTTTTTTTCTTTATTGTTATTGTTATTACCGAAGCGCTCATATCGTGAACACTTAAATGTAACTGAATAATTTAGAAACTATAGCTATATACCCGCCGCCTACGAATATTTTTACTCTCTGTTTCTTCTTATATGAATTGCTCGTTGTGAACGCAGGGTTTTGTATCTATCTATCTATGTTACACTACTACCACACCACATCCCTGTGCCGAGAGCCGAGTTTCCCTGCCTGGGAATAATGGGGATGAGATAAGTCTGACTGGGCTCCGCCTACGGTCATATGAACCTGGACCTGCGACTTAAAGTGGACTCAAACCTTTACAAACATCTATCTATCTATAAGAATGCTGTCATTATTTGTTATTTAATAAATGAATAATTTTCTAGTTTAAACAAAGTAACTAATTAGTAATATTTGGCAACTCCGCCGTATAAACAATGTTATACATTGTTGAAAAATTTGTGAATAATTTCTTAAAACAAGAATTTTACTAAAAAAAGATAAAGAAACTTTCCAATGTCCAGTTTTCTAATGCTGCCATCAAACCATCATATGGTAAACAAACAGATATTTGAGAAATATGTTGAACTTTGACATGCAGACACACAAGTCTTTGACGTTTACATTGTACTTAGATGTTTACATTGAGTATTGATGTTTGTTTGAGTTTTTAACTTTGATGTTTACCTTGAGTATTGATGTTTGCTTGAGTTTTTAACTTTGATGCTTACATTGAGTATTAATGTTTGCTTGAGTTTTTAACTTTGATGTTTACATTGAGTATTGACTTTGATGTTTACATTCAGTATTGACTTTGATGTTTACATTTAGTACTGACTTTGATGTTTACATTGAGTATTGACTTTGATGTTTACATTGGTATTGATTTTGGTGTTTACATTGAGTACTGACTTGATGTTTGCATTGAGTGTTGATGCTTGTTTGTTTTTAACTTTGATGTTTACATTGAGTATTAATGTTTGCTTGAGTTTTAAGTTTTAACTTTGATGTTTTACATTGAGTATTGATGTTTGTTTGAGTATTGACTTTGATTATTACATTGATTGAGGGATTGACATTGATTATAAAAAGAAGAAATACTATTCGTTAAGTGATAACAAGTAAATAAATTCTTTTTTTTTTAAAGTCAATTCCAACATTTTTATCACTCTATTGCAGAAAGTCCTATATAAATGATTTTCATTCATTTTTTTTAAGTTTATCTGGCGCCATCTATTGGTAGTTATATAACTTAAATCTAAAAAACACTAAAATTAATTAATTGAATTTAATTACTGAATTAATATTTAAAAAACTGCATTATCATCCAGTGACATCCACTACAAGTTCAAAAAATGTACTTGAACTTGAGTGGATGAATGAAAAGTACTTTTATGAACGACTGAACATTTGAACAAGATATATATAGGGAGAGTGGGAGCTAATAGAAGGAATTGAAAAAAAAAAAAAACTGTCTCTGATGCAAACAGCCATAATAAAAGTTTTCTCATATTCCCTTCAGTAAGTACTCCATTCTCTGAAGATCGAAGGAGAGAAACTGAAGTATTGAATTTTTTAACAGATATCTGTGTGGATCATTGTTTTCGAAAGACTGCAAATATATATTGATTGTCTTAATTTATTTTTTGTGCCACTTGTGGTGCTGTTGTTTTGTAGAACTTAGAACAAAAAAACCTTGTATTATTATGATAATAATATAATCTACCATCTATTCTTGATAATAATATGAATTTAGTTGGTGCATTTAATGAACAGAGATCTGTTAATTTTGACAAAAACAATTTTCTACGATTAAGAAGACACTGGAATGCTCCATAATGGGGTGGATTTTGAAAAGATTGATTGATATGCTAAAAGGATTACTGATTGAAAAAAAAAAAAAAAAAGAGTTGTTATATGTTTATATATATTTATTGGTATGCTTGGGTAAAAGCCCAATATTATCCCCAGTATCCAGGGTCAAGTTTCCATTATGAATAAATGCATAATGTTGTATGCAAAACAGAAAGTTTAATTAATTCCAGACCGTTGACATATCTGTCTGAAGATATAGAAAGATCTTATTGCACCTCTTTTACACCAGCAATGTTTATTCAAAAATAAACACATTGGAACTCTCTATTTAGATGAGAGGGATTCTAAAAGAATAAATAATAATTTTTGTATGTAGACAAAAAGGTTCGTCAAGATTTCAGAAGACTATTTAAAACTGAATGCCTTGGCCAACCTACAGAATTTTCCAGACATCAAAAAGAAACAAAAGCTAAAAAGGTGATATCTCTTGATAAGAGATAGCAACACGAAAAGATTAAATTGGTCTTTAGCAAAAATAGTGAAATTTTTTCTGGGAGGACTTGTCACTACGACTATCGTGTTTCCCTATCGGTGGTTCTATTTTTCTGGTTAGCCGCAGATTTCTGATGGTTCGAAAAAGTATGGATCAATCCATTCAAACATTTACGGAATCTTCATTTATTTACAGAGATATACAGGGTTGATTGTAACATCTCAAAGGCAAAAGCTCAGCTCAAGAAAAATGTTCTTTTTAGGAATAAAACAACTCGTTTCTACGGCAACAGCCAGTCTCTACGGCAACTAACAGCCCATCTCACGGCAACAGCGCAATTCTGAATCGGTTCCAAACGATTTCTATAAACTATCACGTGACGCTGGTGGCGCGTACTAAAAGCATAAAAATTCCAACAAGACTATCAAGTTAGAGTTGTTGAGAAACCCGTTAATTCGGGTAGAGCAATGGCACGTTTACGGAATCCATGATCTATGCAACAAGGGGAGAATTAAGTAGAACGGTTGATAAACCAATTAAAATTAAACAGTTGTACGTCCCTCCTCCCAAAAATCTTTTTTTCTTTCATGCTAAAAAAGACAGCAAAACTTGTAAAAGTAACAACTCATGATATAACAAGTAATATAAAAACAAAAAAATTTAAAAAGTCAATTCCTACTTTTTTTCTCTATATTGCAGAATGTCCTTTATAAATAATTTTAATTCATTTTAATCTAATTTTATCTATTGGTAGATATATGCAATTTAAATCTAAAAAAACTAAAATTATTTAATTAAATTTAATGAATGAATTAATATTTGAAAAATGTATTAACACTAAGTATCATCCACCCCCAAAAAAATCTTTTTTTTTCTTTCATGCTAAAAGACAGCAAAACTTGTAAAAAAGTAACAACTCATGATATAACAAGTAATATAAAGCAAAAATTTAAAAGTCAATTCTATTTTTTTTTTTTTTCACTATATTGGAAATGGAAGAATGTCCTTTTTATAAATAATTTTAATTCATTTTTTTAATCTAATTTTATCTATTGGTAGATATATGCAACTTAAATCTAAAAAACTAAAATTATTTAATTAAATTTAATGAATGAATTAATATTTGAAAAAATGTAGTAACACTAAGTATCATCCACTACAAGTTCAAAAAATGTATTTAAACCGAGTGGATGAATGAAAAGTATTTTATGAATGATTGAAAATGTGAACAAGATATATGTAGGGAGAGTGTGAGCTAATAGAAGAAATTGGAAAAGGTTTAATTACTTCTACTTAAATTACTAGAATAAATTATTTTGTATAAACCTAATGTTATAAATGGAATCAGCCGTTGGTTTTTTAATAGATGAAAGAAAATATTCTTAATATAACTCAATTTTGAGAATAAAAATATTTAAAAAATATCAGTTTAGAGTTGGACTCAACAATCCAAATCTAGGGTTATTTTTTAAAAAAATTATTGAGATTATCTGTAAGAAAATGGTGGTTATAATTTCATTTTCTTACAGTATTGACTACAACATTGACGTTATATAAAAATAATGCATTCAAACCAATGTTATAATAACAGGTGAGATGAAATGTTCATAGGCTGACACATAGATGGATGGCACTACTAGTATTAAAATCCATAGGATTTTTAGTTAGCCCTAACTTTCAAAAAACACGTGTACAAATTTGACAGCTGTTGCACTATTAGTTTGAAAAATGGATAAAAAGGAATTTCGTGTGTTAATAAAGCATTGCTTGGCGAAAAAAATACTATTGAAGCCAAGTATTGGCTTGATAAACATTATTCGGACTTTTCACCAGGAAAATCAACCGTAGAGAAGTGGTTTGCTCAATTTAAACGAGGCGAAAATGAGCACCGAGGACGATGCATGCAGTGGACGCCCCAAAGAGGCAGTTACCGACGAAAACATCAAAAAGTCCACAAAAATAATTTCTGATAACCGTAAAGTGAAGTGGATTGAGATAGCCGAGACCCTAAAGATAGCAAAGGAACGTGTTGGACATATCATGAATGAATATTTGGATATGCGAAAGCTCTGTTCAAAGCCCGGAAGCCGCGCGAGCTCACAATTGACCAAAAAACAACAACGAATGGATGCTTCTAAGCAGTGTTTGGAGCTGTTCAATCGTAATAAACCCGAATATTTGCGCGTCGATATGTGACAATGGATGAAACATGGCTCCATCATGTCACACCGGAGTCCAATCGACAGTCAGCCGAGTGGACTGCACGTGATGAACACTAAAAAATGCTATAACTCACATACTAATAGTGCAACAGCTGTCAAATCATACACGTGTCTTTTGAAGGTTGGGGCTAACTAAAACTCATACGGTTTTAATGCTAGAAGCGCCATCTATGTGTACGCCTATGAACTTTTCAGCCCACTTGTTAAATATATGGTTTCATCTGAACGTTTCGTAAAAACGCATTGTTTTTGTTTATTTTTAATACAGATATTTAATATATCGTGGTTTCTATGATCGCTACGATAATTCGATAATTACGATAATGTTTCTGATCATCATAATAATAATCAAAAGAAAAAAAAATCACATTGAAAACAAATTATTAGTGGTAGGTTTTGAATATTATTCTAATGAATGAATGTTTCAGACTAAGCTGGAAAAATTGAAAGCAAGAAAAAAAAAGATATCGAATTGTTGGAAATTTTTATGCTTGCATAAAGTTTAAGTCTTTCAATTGAAAATTGTCTTTCAATTGTCTTTTGTTTAAACTCTTAAAAAATATACTTTTCATTTTTCATTATATTCTGGCAGATTATTTTTCTACCTAACATAAAACTAAGAATCTGACAGCTTAAAACTTTAAAGACTTTTAAAACTGTTTCTCACAATCAGAAAATTCAATTTTTGAATGTCATTTGTTAGAAATTAATCCTTGCCATGTCTGAACAGATAAAGGGGTTTAAAATACTTTTCTTGCTCTGTTTGGAAAGTCCACTCGTATTCGAAAATAAGTAGCTTAATTTTTGCTTCTACTTTAAAAGTACTCTCTGGAATTTGCGTTATGCATTTTTATTCAGGCCATTTAAACTTTTTTTCCTTTTTATTACGAAAAAAAAATTAGGTTTATTTTGTCAGAGAAATTCTTAGCATAACAGGTGGGCTGAAAAAGTTAGATGGCGCTACTAGTGTTAATCCATATATGATTTTTAGTTAGCCCTGATCTTCAAAAGACACGTGTATAAATTTGACAGCTTATGCACTATTAGTATGTGAGGTTATAGTATTTTAGTGTTCATCATCACGTTGCAGTCCACTCGGTTGACTGTCGATTGACCCGATGTGAAAGGATGGAGCCATGTTTCATCCATTGTCACATATCGACGCAAAAATTCGGGTTTATTACATTGAACAGCTCAAACACTGCTTTAGAATCATCCATTGTTGTTGTTTTGGTCGATTGCAGAGCTCCCGCGGCACCCACTTTGAAACAAAGATCGCATATCCAAATATTCATTCACGATATGTCCAACACGTTCCTTTGATATCTTTAGGGTCTCAGCTATCTCAAACTACTTCACTTTTACGATTATCAGAAATTATTTTGTGCACTTTTTTGAAGTTTTCGTCGGTAACAGCCTCTTTAGGTATCCACTGCATGCATCGTTCTTTTGTGGTCATTTCGCCTCGTTTAAATTTCGCAAACCACTTCTCTACGGCTGATTTTCCTGGTGCAAAGTCCGAATAATGTTTATTAAGCCAAGCCTTGGCTTCAATAGTCTTTTTTCGCCAAAAATCAATGCTTTATTAACACAAATTCCTTTATTCAATTTTTCAACTAACAAGTTGCTTCACTAAAAATGCTATAACCTCATACTAATTGTGAAAAACAGCAGTCACATTTATACACGTGTTTTGTAGACGGTTAGGGCTAATTAAAAATCATGTAGTTTAATACTAGTGGCGCCATTTATGTGTCAGCATACGAACTTTTTTCAGCACATCTGTTATGATTGTGGTAGTTTTATGTTAATTTCATTTGTCTTTAAGAGAAACAGTGCAAATTTTTTGTAACCGATCTATTCATGTAATTCATTTATAGGGTCGTGTTTTGCATACTTTTTAAAAATAAATGGAAAAATAAAATGAAGGAGCACATGTAACCATCTACGTTTTTCATAACAAAGAGTGCTAACGTTGAATGCATGAAATAATTTTTAACTTTCCTCTATCCAATGACGTGTAATATGTGGCGCCATCTATTGCTCCATTTATTGTAAATAAAAATTTAAAATCTGCTCTTCTTTCGTTTGAATAACCCAGTATATCAATCTGTTTAGAAAACTTTTCAAAAACTGAGATCCATTAAAAAGTGACAACAAATAAAATTTACATATACGATAATTTCGCAGATATATATTTGCATTCAATGCACTCATTGATTTATTAAAAAATAAATAAAAACTGCTTTTTTACCCTAATATAAAAATTTAGCTTAATTTTTGTTGGAGTTGTTATGGTAGTTACTCATAAAAAGTCCTTTTCAAATCTGACAAATGATTTGTTGAAATTGTTACTGGCAATTCTACAACTCATCTTATGAATAATTTATTGAAATAATGACTGAAAAGTTTGTAGCATATCTTACAAATACTTTGTTGAAATTGTTACTGAAAATTCTGCCAGGGAATTTTATGAAAAAAATATCAATATGCAATTATGTTAGGCATTCAAAATTTAAAAACAAGGCGTAAAATAAGTTAGAAAAATATTACTATAATATTTTTTTTATATTTGTGTTTATAGTAAATTAACAATGATTATTATTCAAAATAAAAACATCTATATACAACTAAATTAACCTTTCAAAATTTAAAACAAGATTGTCATAATATGCTTTATAATTATGTTATATTTTATATTTGTGCTTTTTATTTCCAGTTTTTTATAATTTTGCAGTTATTGAATTATAACTCAACAATTGTCTAGCTACGGTTTATTTAACAGAGAGAAAGTTTTGTTTTGGAGAATTTTTTCTTTTTTTTTAATTTTACCGCTTTTACAGTTGCTTAACTATTATCAAAACTGTAGACAAACGTAAGTTTTGGAAAAATAATTTTTAATGGAAAAAATATTTATAATTTAATATTTATATTTTTAATTATTATTATTTAATTTTTTTATAAAAACAAGTAATATAGAAAAAATTTTTTGAAGTCAATTCTACTTTTTTTCGTTATATTGCAGAAAGTCCTTTCTAAATAATTTTCATTCATTTTTTTGAGTTTATCTGGCGCCATCGGTTGGTAGATATATGCAACTTAAATCTAAAAAAAAAAAAAATAAAATGAATTAATTAAATTTAATTTTTAAATTAATATTTGAAAAAACTGTATTAACATCAACTGTCATCCACTACAAGTTCAAAAAAAAAATGTGTTTGAACTTGAATTTAGGAGTAAAAAGTATCTTATGAACGATTGAAAATTTGAACAAGATATATATAAGGAGAGTGTGAGCTAATAGATGGAATTGAATAAATTAATACTTTTTATATTTTTATGTAATACTAATACAATACAATAATCCTTTTAATATTTTTATTAATAGATTTTAATATTTTTATAAATATTCAATGATAAATCGATTTAATATGTTTATAAATATTAATTAATACATCTTTTAATGTTTTTCAAAACCAATATTTTCGTTGGACAGTGCTATGGTTTTTACTAATTTTAGTATTTTTTATCAAATTTATCAATAAATTTAACCAATTTAAATTGCTGAAAAGAAAAAAATTAAAATTGAAAAAGTAAAATTTTTTTATCTATTCTAAGAAAATAATTTTTTAAGTTTTACGATTTGAAGCACATGCAGAATAGAAATAAATTAATATTGAATAAAATATACCAAATATAATAATTGAGAAAATTACCTCAACACAAAAAACTAGTTTAATAAATTGGAGTTCTCAACATAGGATTTATTATATTTATTATGCGTAATTTTTTCATTCTGATATTTAACTTTACATAATACTTTTACAAGAAAATAATTTAAGAATAATGATGAAGGTAATTTCGATTTTTAAATATATTAATATTTTTTTTTGCTTATGATAAACATAATCTATGAAAAGTTATTTTTATTTTAACATTTACAAATTTCCTTTTCGTTAATACAACTGAATGAAACTTAACATTTAGCAAAAAAATCTTCCAAGAAAATTCTGATAACTGAAAAAGGCATTTTTGTCAGCCATAAGCAAAATTTTATCATTTAATCTTACTTGAAAAAAACCGCTTATATGACTCAAAATATTAAACAACCATCATCAAAACCGTCTCAAAAATAAGATAACAAAGTATAAACAAAGACATAATCGTCTGTTAAATTTATACGGCATTTTGTCCTTTACTCAGCAAAAAACCGATACATCACTGATTGAATCTAAAAAGAGAGTAGAATCTGTATGTGCATCTACGAAATGAGCATACAAAATTCCACACAATGAAAATACTGTTGATACCTTTTCTGGTACTGTGTGGGCTACGAATATCAAAAATCTGAATGCCCACCTGAAGAAGAACTCAGGCCATGCACGTTTGCTCTCAGAGTTCAAATCCCATCACAGTGAAATGCTCTCTGATCCTCAATCAGGAAACACTGGTGAAAGTGTTCACAAAATCCTTCGACTTTCCCATGCAATCTTTGATACTCAAAGATTCCAGTATCCGTACGTTCCTTCCAGTACCCAAGTGAGAGCAAGAAGCTGGGATCTTTGTCCATAATCAATTGCTCCATGTCGTCTGTCTTCGAGCAACCACCCAAATCACCCCATTTGGTTTCCCTAACTCTGGCCAACATCACTCTCCAGCGCGGAATTGACTGGGAGATCCTCAGCGGTTTGCAACCCCAAAGTGATTCACACATAGAAGGAGTACACGTGAAAAAATCAAACCCAGTTTCACGAAACACTTAAGCCCCTGCGTTAAAGAAATTTAAACTGATCAACACGAGGACTGGGATCTGGTTCAAGCGAGAATGCTTGCGTAAGTGAAGTTCAGCAATTTGGAAGAACTGGTATGCGCGCATGGATCTATTGGGACCATCACGCGTTCTATGCTTCCGGACCGACTTTGCAAATTGACACTTTTGGATTTAACGTGAGTATAATTAGAATATATTAATATATGTTATTGTTTATACGTTTTATGGATTGCATTATATTAGAGATGGATTATGTATTATATATTAGAGATTATTATGGATTGTGTTATATAGCGTTACTAAAGTTACTAAGATTAGAGTTACCGCTAAAGTTACTTCTAGTTACTAAGTTACTAAGTTACTTACTACTAGAGTTACTAAGTTACTTATATTAATGTTACTAGCCGAATGAGTAGCGCAGCTCTGGGCTCGCTCGGTATCTACTCTATGCCTCTGGAGCTAATTAAGTATTAATATATGTTATTGTTTATTGTTTATAGGATTTTGCATTTTGGGAGATGGATTGGTTTATGGATTGTATTATACGTTTATGGATTGTATTATATTATGGGTTATGTATTATATTAGAGATTATTATGGATTGTATTATATTAGAGTTACTAGTCACTAGTGATGGCCGAATGAAGCGCTCTCGTATCTACTCGGTATCTCTTCTGGCACTAATTAAAGTATATATTAATATATGTTATTGTTTATTCCAGGATGGGCAAACCTTTTCGGTTAGGGCTAACTAAAAATTGTATATGGATTTTAATACTAGTAGCACCATCTATGTGTCAGCCTACGAACTTCTCAGCCCAACTGTTACAAACCCCAGGTATGCTCGAAGCAAATTGCAATGATGTAAAATAAAATTTCAATTGCAGTAATGCTGAATTTTCTACTCATCTGATCTCATCTTAGTCTGGTGTCCTCTCACTGGTATATCCCACCAATCATAAATAATTAATCTACTGTATTTGAGACAAATGTATTACTTGAAGTTTGCACATTTGTCTCAAATACATATGCTGTTGAAAAACATTAAAATGTATTTTTGATCATAAACGCAATAAATGCATTGATACCTTAAATAACTTTCTAAATCAGGGATGGGCAAACATTTTTCTATCGCGGGCCAAAAATCGAAAATAAAAACATTTTTGGCTGGCCAAAATAAATTTTCCTAAAATTTAAAAACAATATACAAGTATTACAATTTAAATATGTTAATGAGATGAATGAAATTGCAATTTCATTTTTAAAAGTAAGTTAATTATAGTGAGGTTCGAAGTGATGATTCTAAGGAACGAGGCTAAATGCTCATCTGTCAGTCTACTTCTGAAATAATTCTTTCTAAGGTTCATAGTTGGAAAACACTTGTTCAATTAAAGTCAATAATTAAAGTATATTAATGTATGTTATTGTTTATGCCAGGGATGGGAAAACCTTTCGGTCGCGCGACAAAAATTGAAAAAAAAAAAAAAAATTTGGCGGGCCAAAATAAATTTTTCTAAAATTTTAAAAACAATATACAAGTATTACAATTAATGAAATGAATGAAATTGCGATTTAATTTTAAAAACTTTTATTATAGTGAGGTTCGAAGTGAGGTTCTAAGGAACGAGGCTAAATACTCACCTGTCAGTCTACTTCTGAAGTAATTCTTTGTAAAGTTCACAGTTGAAAACACTTGTTCACATATATCAGATGAAGCAAACATGGCACTGATTTTCTGGGAGTGAGATATTAAATTTGGGAAACTTACTTTCGATAATGATTCGTAAAACTCTAACTTTGGCATATTTAGAAGCAGCTGCTTGAAATGATTGTCAGATTGCAACTTAATTAATTTAATCTGCAAGTCTGAGCTCAGTGCTTCAAAATTTACGGACATGGTAAAAAATATCCAATTCTGTTTCAATGACACTGCAATCTTGAAATCTGCATTCGAACTCAAAAGGCAGTTTTTTCAAGCAATCTTCATAATTCTTAAGCTTCTCTTCGTTTACTGAGGGTATTGAATTTAACCTCGGGAAATGAGATAAAAATAATAATATTAAAGATAACAATTTTTTAAAATAAAAAAATCATATTTAATCAAAGTAGAAAAGGAGAGGGATGTATAATATATAAACATACATTTCTTTTAATTTGCCTCGGACCGGCAAATTAAATTCTATCCGCGCGCCGTAGTTTCCCATCCCTGGTTTATACGTTTAAGGGTTGTATTAAATTAGAGTAATTGTTACTAGTGATGGCCCAATGAGTAGCGCTCTGGCCCTCGGTACTACTAGTTTTAGGTTCGAGTCCCGGTGGTGCTATGGATGTTTGCAGGGGTTAGAAATCCACTTTAGGCCGTAGGTCCTTGTCTAATATAAATGTAAAGCGTTGACGTAGGGCTGACAACCTACCCCCGTAAAAAGTCAGTGTTTCTTACTCAGTGTTCCCCGTTTCTTACTTCCATGATAATCACAAGGGTTCATGGATTTGGTCTAGATCAGGGGTCTCCATACTTTCCAGACTTAGGGCCATACTGTTTACTCCAGTAAGTGCCGAGGGCCAAAACCGTCTTAATTTTTTGGCCATTTTCTATAATTTCTAGACTAGTCGCCCAGTACGCGCTCTGAGCTTGCTAAATTCGCTGGTTCAATTACTACAATCTCTTTTAATAATTGGTACAATTTAAATTGATCCACCACTACAAACTTTTGTCAGTGAAAAATCACAATTACATAAATCTCATTAGTATTTTTTTACAAGTGGATACCCCGCGGTTTCATTCGCGTTCATTTAGCTTTCCCATTCCTGAGGTATTTTCAGGATAAAAATCATATGCTTGATTCGGGATATATACATTCCAAACATTGACATACATACATATGCGATACTGTTTACCCCAACATAACTACCGAGCGTAACCGCGGGATGTTCACTAGTTTATAATGTTAGTGGGATTCATTTCAATTATTTGTTTGTTGTTATGCTTAAGTTAAATTTTCCGCATAATATGCTTGTCATTAAACTTTACCTAGCAAGAAAATAAAGCCGAGTTATTATCATTCCGTGTTTTTTATCTAACTTATGACAGCAACAAGATGTTGCTGTATACCATGTGGGATAAGAAACAATATATTAGGGTTACTAGAAGGGTCAGTGCTACTTTTTTTTTCCAGGTTCTGTCTACTATCCTGCACATCTGTTTAAAAATCTCCTAATTAATCTCTGTCAAACAAATCTGTTTAAAATCTCTCTGATTAGTTACACACTATAAGATTAAAAAAAAAAAAAAAAAGATGGAATCGAAAATTTTTATCAAAAAGTTTAATATATATTAGACTTGCTATTGTTATATCTTTTGATCCATTGTCCATTAGTCGTTTTAAGACCCGACGATTCATGGATCGATTCATTGTATTTTGTACTTACTGACATATGGCAACTTTTCTAACAAAAGGTTTCCTTAAAACATATTGAGCATTCAACGTATTTTAATCTGCATTCTGAATTTCATGTTGCTGAAAAGATTTAAGTCTGACGAGTTTTGTGGAGTTACGACAAAAAAAAAGTCGTTGCCGAAGTTTTGCACATTAGTGTGTATTACATCTCAATTGTGTTCATGAAAAAAACTAAAATTCACTCTTCACTTGATAGTGATTCTGAGGGACTTCAGCTTGATAAATGTCCAATATGAATTTGTTCTGGCAAAACAGAACATATTTTCTGACAGCACGATCCCTAATCGTTCAAGCACCGTGCAATGCATATCTTAATTCTGGTGATGAACTCGTTCAGACGGTTTATAGCGTAGATACTCATTTCTGTACTGAACTCGCTCAAACACCATGTAATGTAGATAGTTTTTGTTATAAACTCGTTCAGATGCTATGTAATGTACTAGACATCCTCTGTCGCATAATAACAGTAGAAAGCGAATTGGCCTAATGCAGCTGTAAGTCTTGTTGTAGCGCAAAATTGAGAAGTCTTCCAACAAAAGCAATATTTCACGACCTCTATAATTTGTTTTGTACATATCTTTCAATTTTTAGGTTAATTTGAATTATTACGAATTATAACTATTTTTCTAATTTTATCCTCTGATCGAAATCAATTGTTTTATTTCAGTTGAGTATAAGCCCATTGTAAATGTAAGACGAAAAAAGAAAAAGAGTTTTCAAGAAAACATAAATAACAGTTTTCATGCACCTTCACGCTTTTCTTCACCATGCAATAAAAATATTGTTATGCGCTGTACTAGTGTCCGAAAAGTAAGACCCATTTTCACTTCAAAATTCCCAGGGCTTATGGAATTTTATTTTTTATTTTTATTTTTTAGGTTGTTGGCACTGTCCTTGACATCTGCGTGAAATTTGACGTCCAAATATTCATTTGTGTTTGAGTTAAGCCTGGCTTTGTGAGACGCTAAAACGGATTCCGACGATTTTTGAAATGTCTGAATTCATTGAGCAAAGAACTTGCATTCAATTTTGTTTGCTTAAACGTATAGAATGTTTCGGTGAGCATTCTACAAGTGGTATAAGCGGTGAGTATTCTAGAAGTAATGTTTAGAAGTGGTATAAACAGTTCAAAGAAGGCAGAGAACGCCTTGAATACGAAGAGCCCTCTGGTCGACCCTCCACCTCACCCGACGAAGCTCACATCCAAAAATTTGTGCTTGCAAACCGTCGAATTACAATTAGAGATCTTGCTGCTGATGTTGGAATTCAAAAGAATCGGTCGACATTGATTCTTCATGACTTTTTCACCAGAAATGAAACCCATATCGTTCCACAACCACCGCCTTCACACCGTGCTACTTCTGGCTCTTCCCTAAACTCAAAAGACCACCCGGGGGCACCGTTTCGTGTCGATTGAAGAGATTCAATGTGAACCGCCGCGCGCTTTGAAGGCCATCCCTGGCGATGATTTTTAGCGTGCATTGAGGATTGGAAAAAAATTTGGCTTAAGTGCATTGTGTCCGGAGGGGATTACTTTGAAGGCGATGAAATAAATTTGGAAGAATAAAGAATTTTTGAAAAAAAAAAAAATTGGTCTTACTTTTTGAGTACAGTAGTAGACTGTTTTCTTTTTTTTGAATTCCTTCTATTAGCTCACACTCTCCCCATATATATCTTGTTCAAATTTTCAATCGTTCATAAAATACTTTCTATTCATCCACTCGAGTTCAAATATATCTTTTTTGAACTTGTAGTGGATGACACTGGATGTTGATATAGTTTTTTAAAATATTAATTAATTCATTAAATTTAATAATTTTTTTAATACTTTAAATAGAGTTTTAGCAGTTTGTAATGAAAGTTCAAATCAGCAGGCAGTAGCTCAATTGGTAAAATGCAAAGATTTCAGTATTTTTCACGTGAAGGTGAAGAATGCGAGTTCAATTCTTGCGAAAATCATTACAAGAGATGGATAGAATGAGAAATTATAGACCACCATCAGCTTCATAAATTAGAAACGAAAAAAAAAAAAAAAAAAAAAAATAGAAAGCGAATAAAATAATAAGCGAACAAAAAAATAGTTTAATTCCCTATGTAGAAAGGAAAATGGAAAATTGTAAGGAAATTCGCTTTCTATTTGGTCATTTAATAGTGTGATTTTTGTCATATGTATATAACAGGTGGGCAGAAAAGTTCCTAGGCTGACACATAGATGGCGCTGCTAGTATTAAATCCATATGATTTTTAGTTAGCCCTAACCTTCAAAAGACACGTGTACAAATTTGACGAATTTAATACTAGTAGCGCCATCTATGTGTCAGCCTAGGAACTTTTCAGCCCGCCTGTTACGTATTTAAATTAATTTTCATTAAATGATTACAATTAATTTAAATACGTAACAGGCGGGCTGAAAAATTCCTAGGCTGACACATAGACACTCACAAATATTAATCCACTCACAAATATTAATGCCACCGGGGCCTGAATGGCCGAGTGGCTGGCGGTCGGTACCACAGGTTTCGGGTTCGAGCCCGGCGGTGCCCTGGATGTTTGTAGTGATTGGGAATCCACTTTTTAAACCGTAGGTCCCGGTCTAATAGGATCGCGGAGCGTTGCGGCGGCATTGTTACTCCGCGTCTGTGGCTCATCTTCCAGTTACACGCGCGCCCTGGATAATGCAAAGTGAGTAACGTCTGTGCAGCGCTTGCCTTAAGGCATCCAAGACGTTCATGTCTATTTGCCAACTGCATTAGAAAAAAAAACTTGTTTTTTGTTATTGTTTTGTTTTCTTTCCATTTATTTCCTATTTTAATTCTTTATTCTTACTTTATTTAGAGCAAACGAGATTGACGAGTTACCCGATGGCATCTTCTCCAACTGTCATAAGCTTGAAAAGGTCCTTCTTGCATACAATCAGCTGAGGCATTTCACCTCCGCAGTGTGGCAGGAGGTCTGGGACCATGCGCTGCTGGATGTAACCCTGGAAGGTGAGATCTCCCTCTCGTCAAAAAAAAGATTTTTGTACTTGTTGTTACTACGACTAGTGTTTCTTTCGTTCTGTGGTTCAATTTTTCTGGTTAGCCGCAGCTTTCTGATGGTCCGAGAAGTATTGAAGAATCCATTCAAACATTTATGGAATCTTCATTTATTACAAGCAATATTTACAAAGATATACAGGGATGATGTAAACATCTCAAAGGTAAAAGCTAAACTGGAAAACAAATGGGGGGGGGAGATCTGGGACCAATCGCTGCTGGAAGTAACTCTGGAAGGTGGGAACTCTACTCTCGTCAAGAAAGATTTTTTGTTGTTATTGTTATTATTATCGTGTCCATGGATTTAAAATAATGTTATTAAAGTTAGATCAAGTCAAAAGTCTTCACTATAGCAGCCGCTAGCAACGGCGCCGCTTCACTATACAGGACTTCTCTTAAGTTGGTCTCGATTGGCACCCTACCCAATTGCAATGCATGGGGAGTGAGTGCTGGGCACTCTAGAATGTGTTGAGGTGTTAGGAAAGCGTTGGGGCAATTTCTGCAGGGGATGTGTTCCCTGGTTTTGTCTGGGAGAGTCTTCATCCCTCTGTAATGGTTAGTTTTGTAATAACTGATGTCAACTTCCTAGGGCAGTTGAAGTCCGTGATTAATTTTTTGATGTGAGAACATCTATAAAATCAGTATGGGCAGATGATTCAGGACTCTGATGTCTATTTCAAAAAAATTAATAATAACTCCGGTTAATAATAATAGTTCGTTCATAAAATACTTTTTATTCATCCACTCTAGTTCAAGTACATTTTTTGAAACTTGTCGTAGATGACACTGGATGTTAATGCAGTTTTTTCAAATATTAATTCAGCAATTAAATTTAATTCAATAATTTTAGTTTTTTTTTACTTTTAAGTTGCATGTATCTACCAATAGATGGCGCCAGATAAACTTAAAAAATGAATGAAAATTATTTATAAATGATTTTCTGCAATAGAGTGAAAAAAAGTAGGAATTGACTTTAAAAGTTTTTTTTTTTTTTTTATATTACTTGTTTAGATTTAAGTTGTATATATCTACCAATAGATGGCACCAGATAAACTTAAAAATGAATGAAAATTATTTATAAAGGATTTTCTGCAATATAGTGAAAAAGGAGGAATTGACTTAAAATTTTTTTTTTTATATTACTTGTTTTTAATCATGTGTGAACATGATGTTGTCCTGGTTAGAGGTCCGTAACGATATCCGAAAATGGAAATAAAACTCCATTGCAAATTTTGCCGGAAAATGGTATCTCAAATTGCATATTAAAAATTAAATACTCGTAGTTAAATATCGTTTAATTATGAGTTATCGAGTTTATTCTATTATCAAATTTTCTGGAAAAAATTATTTATTTGTAATACTCCAATATACTTGTTACATTAAATAGAGCATATTGTTATACTACGAACATTTCACAGCAGTTTCATGGTATTAAACCATTTAACGATATTAGTAAAAACAAAAGTTAATATTATAATAAATATTATTAATTAAAATTTTTTATGACGTGAGAACATGTTAATCTGGTTAGAAGTCCGTGACGTTATCTCGAAAATACGGGTCAAGCAAATAAAACTCCATCTCAATTATTGGCGGAAAATGGTACTTTGGGACCCTTAATTCTTGAAATGCTTCATGAATAACGTTAGTCTTAAGGAATTTTCTGGAGAATTTAGGTTTTGCTTGAAGCGTTTTTGTAGTATGGTTTTGAATCACTTTTTCATGTTTTGGCTTGGGATTTGAAACATTTGTATATCCGATGGCTCTAAGTACTCGTAGTGCGTTGATCAATCCTTTCTTTTTGAAGTTATGTATTTATCACTTTTGGCATTTTACGTCGCCTATTGAGCTGTATAGTGTTTCTTATTGTATTTGTACTTCATTCTTCATTTACGACTAGAATTTCATAATTTTTGATATATTTTTGGCTATTGAATGATATAACGTTTCTTGTAGAATTTGGAATACTTCATTCTTCATTTACGACGACATTTATCTCATTTTTGTATATTCCTTTACAGAATCTTGAACAATTCATTCTTCATGAAGTTCTTGATCTATTCAACATTGCTATACTCATGTGCTGGTTTGAATTTGGCCATTCTTGTAGTATTTCCTTCAATTGCTTTATATATCTCGTGTATTATTAAACATTGACATATTCTGATTCTATTCATCCGTTCTAGAATGTTTGCACATGATAAGTTGAAATTTGCAGAGCAAATTTATGCATTTTTATATTTATTTATTATTATTTTTTGCAGATAGATATATTTAATATTAATTCCCAGTCTACCAGTTATGGCGGAACATCATTTTAATAACTGTCAATTTAATTTCATTCCAAATTAAATATTTGATTTGTTTTATATGAGCTTTATTATAATCCAAAAAAAAATTTGTTTTTAACTAAAAAAAAAAAAAAATTATAAATACTTCTTAATGTTTATAATTTGTTTATCATCCTATGTGAAATGAAATGTATAAAAAAAAAAAGGAAATTTTATGTATATTACGGCCCACCGAATTTTTTTTTTTTTGGAATTTAAGCAATTTATTGTTAACTGTGATCTGATGAAACTAAACAGTTGTTTAATTACTGATTGAAAAATCGATTAAATACAAATTAATTTTTATATGATTAGAAGAACTTAAGTTTTTAACACATTCTTGTTAAAAATGTGGTTTATTATTAATATGCTTTTATTAGTTTTACCTGCTTGTTTATTTCTTTGTATGATTTTTTTGTTTGTTTGTTTGTAACTGACTCTTTGGGCTCGATTTTGCCCTACTTTAAGCGATCAGATTTAATTTAAACGTTGTAGACTTATCAAGGACCGACGACACTAAAAATAGTTTGATGAGTTTATTATCTCATCATGATTAGGATCGACAGGATGAGTGATTTTATTTTAACTTATGAAGAGCAATTTAACCCATGTAGAAGGAAAGTACCCAAGACATTCAAACCTACGTGGGACAGTGGCACAACGAATAAGGAGATTCCCTGTTCGAATCGTTGCTGGCTCGACGTATTCGCATTTAGTCTTTTTGTTTTACTCACAATTAAATTATTGTAAGAACTATAGTTCCAGTCCCACGAACCTGGACCTCATTTAAATATTATAGTTTAAAAAAGTAAAAACACGCTTTTTAGAGTTAATCAAACTAAAAAGTAAAAAATAAATTATAGTTTAAAAAAACTAAAAACACGCTTCTAGAGTTAATCAAACTAAAAAGTAAAAAATAAATTATAGTTTAAAAAAAGTAAAAAACACGCTTTTAGAGTTAATGAAACTAAAAAGTATAGTTTAAAAAATAAATTATAGTTTAAAAAACTAAAAAACACGCTTTTAGAGTTAATCAAACTAAAAATTAAAAAAATAAATTATAGTTTAAAAGCTAAAAAAACACTCTTTTAGAGTTAATCAAACTAAAAATTAAAAAATAAATTATAGTTTAAAAAAAAAAAAACACGCTTCTAGAGTTAATCAAACTAAAAAGTAAAAAATAATTGTTGACGTAAGAATAAAATGACTGACGAGAAAAGGAATGTGACTGTTCTAAAAGCGTGGGGTGCTCGATATCAATCGTTATAATTTTTCACTCGTTTCATTCCGAAATGCAGAGTTAGTTTAAAAATGTCATATGAAGCACCTTTTAGAACAGTGACATTCATTTTCTCGGCACTCATTTTATTCTTATGTTAACAATTATTTCTTAATTTTTAGTTTGATTAACTCTAAAAGCGTGTTTTTTACTTTTTTTAAACTATAATTTTTTTTTACTTTTTAGTTTGATTAACTCTAAAAGCGCGTTTTTTAGTTTTTTAAACTATAATTTATTTTTTGCCTTTGTTTTACTTCTTGCATTTTCAATTTAGCCATACAGTAACTCTTAATGTGGGAGTTTGCATATACAGACCATGGAAAGCGTTAAGAGGTGAATTCTACAGAAAAGTAATACCAAACAAGTACTATGTTTTGTGCTGTTGGAACAATAATTATCATGAGTGCACGTAATGTGGATTTTGCAAAATTTTATTAATATTCGAATAATAAAATATACACATACAAAAATTGGAATCAGGAAACTCTAAAAAAAAAAAACAAGTAATAAAAAAAAAAAATTTTTTTAATTCAATTCCTTTTTTTTTTTTCCACTACGACGAAGACGACTTGCCATATTGACGGAGAACCTTGGTTACTTAGCAACCTCTATCTCCTGCTTTTTGAGTGAGGGAAGTTTCTTAAGCTGTAAGCCCATTGATTAGATACAAAAAGAATAATATAGGTGTATTATTAATTTATTTAAAAATTAATTATTCGAATTTGTATTAATTAATAAAAAAATTATGCATATATAATTTTTATATTATTATTATAATTTCAAGAAGGTAATAAAGAAAAAAATAGATAAACAATAAAAACAAACAAAAACGAATTTTTCCCCACTGTATTGCAGAAAGTCTTTTATAAATAATTTTCATTCACTTTTTTTAGGTTTATCTGGCGGCCTCTGTGGGTAGATACATGCAACTTAAATTTTTAAAAAAGCTAAAATTAATTAATTTTAATTACTGAATTAATATTTGAAAAACTGTATTAACAATAAGTGTCATCCCCTACAAGTTAAAAAAAATGCATTTGAACTCGAGTGGATGAATAAAAAGTATTTCATGAACGATTGGAAATTTGAACAAGATATATATAGGGAGAGTGAGAGCTAATAGAAGGAATTGGATGATATTTCATTAATCAACACCAGGGTCCTGACCACGTGTCACATTTTCAATGTGCTGACCATCTTGCAAACCGTGTAGAACGCCAACAAACACAATGGATTTCAGGTAACCCACACAGCCAAAATTCCGATGGGGCGAGGTCCGGGCAATGAAGTAACCATTCCGTGGGAAAACATTGCCCGATATCTCTTTTATCTACCTGGGTCCTGCAAATTTTTACTATGTATGCGACAGTAGCAACGTGAGCAGCTAGAATGTAAGAAGCATGAGGTTTTAATCAGCTGGCGGCGTGGCTGTAGTCGCTGCTTTCCGAAAAGAGGAGACTCGAAGGAGATTATGGCAAAAGCATCTCGTATCGGTAGTCAGACTGCTATGTGGGAGTTTTTCCGGGTTTTTACCCGAATGTGGGGCAGTTATTCCTAGAAGTCCTGTTGGAAGACGTTGTCTTCTCCCATTACTCATCAGTGGGTTGTTCGGGGTAACCACTAATGTTCCACGCTCTCCTTTCCAACTAGTAGAGGGTGAGATAGCGCTAAGTACGGGGTGAAGTGAGCAGAAACAAGTAATACAAAAATATTTTTTTGAAGTCAATTCCTACTTTTTTTCACTCTATTGCAGAAAGTGCTTTATGAATGAAGTTGAAATTTTCCTCTTACATCTGGCGCCATCTATTGGTAGAAACATGCAACTTAAACTTAAAAAATAAAATTAATTAATTAAATGAATTAATATTTGAAAAAAACTGTATTAACATCAAGCGTCATCCACTACAAGTTAAAAAAGAGTATTTGAACTTGAGTGGAGGAATAAAAAGTATTTTATGAACGATCGAAAATGCGAACAAGATGTATATAGGGAGAGTGTGAGCTAATAGTAGGAATTGAAAAAAATTTACATGTCTCTAAGTAGCGCCAAAATGTCTTCTGTCGACAACTTTGCCAGCATTTATTCTTTTGATGAATTCATGCCTTCCTCAGCCTGTATAAGTAATTTGATTTATTCCGTTCATTAGTGCATATTCACTATTGTCGTTCACTAGTGCACTAATAGGAAATGTTAATTTATGGCTGAAAAAGAGAATGTTATGGAAAGTTATTTTATATCTTGCATTTATCTCGTGTTTACCTTATATCTTACATTTATTTTGCGTTTACCTTATATCTTATTAAGTCATGCTTACTTTACATCTTGCTTTTATCTCTAGCTTACTTTATATTTTGAATTTATATTGCGTTTACTTTACATTTACGTGATATAATCCATTTATATTGCATTTGCTTTATATCTTACTTTCATCTTCTTTTTTTTTTTACTTCATATCTTGCATTTGCCTTGCGTTTACTTTATAATTTACTTTTATCTCGATCTTACTTTATATATTGCATTCATATTGAGCTTACTTTATATCCTGCATTTTTTTTTATCCTGCGTTTATTTTATATCTTGCATTTGCTTTATATCTTGCATTTGCCTTGCGTTTACTTATCTTACTTTTATCTCGAGCTTACTTTATGTTATGAATTTATATTGCGACTACTTTATATCTTGCCTTTTTTTAACATTTATTTTATATCTTGCGTTTGCTTTATATCTCACTTTTATGTTGTGTTTATTTTATATCTTGAATTCTATTGTGTTTACTTTATATATTGCTTTTTTTTATCTCAAGCTGACTTTATATCTTGCCTTTTTAACATTAAAATTTTTTTTTTATATTTTGTGTTTACTTTATATCTCACTTTTTAATCTTGCATTTGTCTTGTGTTTACTTAATTATCTTGCTTTTATATTGCGTTTACTTTATATTTTGCATTTATCTTGAGTTTACTTTATATCCTGCGTTTCTTTTGCATCTTGCATTCATCGTATGTTTACTTTATACAATTGTGTCCAAAAAGTAACACCAATTTTCAATTTAAAATTAACGGGGATTATGGAATTTTAATTTTTTTTCTCTTTTAGGTTGCTGGCACTGTCCTTGACATCTGGTGAAATTTGACGTCAAAATATTCATTAATGCATGAGTTAATGCTTAGCTTTGTGACACGCTAAAACTGCTTCCGGCAATTTTTGAAATGTCTGAATTCATTGAGCAAAGAACTTGCATTCAATTTTGTTTGCGGAAACGTATAGAATGTTGCAGAAGGCATTCGGTGAGCATTCCTATATCAGAAAGAAATATTTATAAGTGGTATAAACAGTTCAAAGAAGTCAGAGAATGCGTTGAAGAAGAGCCCTCTGGTCTACCATCCACATCAACGACGAAGATCACGTCCAAAAAAATTAAAGATTTTTACCGTCGATTTACAATTACAAGCCTTGCTGATGATGTTGGAATTTCAAAAGGATCTGTCAATTCCATTTTGGGCCTCAACGCTTCAAATCTCGATGGGTAGCGAAGACACTGAATGCGCCAGGACACACTGCATTGATTCCTCGTGACCTTTTCGCCCAAAATGAAACCCATATCGTTCCACAACCACCGTTTTCACACCATGCGACTTCTGTCTATTCCCTAAACCCAAAAGACCACCCGGGGACACCGTTTTGAGTCGATTAAAGAGATTCAACGTGAATCGTCGCACTCTTTGAAGCCATGGGACCACTCCGGGGATACCGTTTTGTGTCGATTGAAGAGATTCAACATGAATCTGCACACTCTTTGAAGCCCTGCCGATGACTTTTTAGCATGCATTGAGGATTGGTTGTGTCTGGAGGGGATTACTTTGAAGAGGATGAAATAAATTGGAAGAATAAAGAATACTTGAAAAAGAAATACTTGGTCTTACTTTTTGGGCACAGTTGTACGTCTATTTGTACAATATGCATAAAAAAAATATTATATCTAGAAAAATAAATAGCTAAACGCGCTTTTAGCTTGATTAAAATTAATTAACAAGCAGAATCAACGTGATTTATAATATCCTGAAGGCAGGTATTCCTTGGTAAAACTATCCTCAGTTTATTCTACTTAAATTCTTTTGGGCTCTGTTAATTTCTGTTTGGTTTTATGGATTTCCGAAAAGACATTTTTTCACAACTTGTTGTTATGTATTTTCTATAAATTTTGTGTTTTTCGTTTACCTGCCAATGCAGTTTAGGCATTCAACTTTTGTATGTGCGGAGAAAAATTGAACGGAAGGCTATTGAAACTAATAAAATTCAATGAAACGTTTCATGCTAACAAAAAGTTAACGACTTTAATATTTAACATAGTAATACAAAAATGTTAAAAAGGAGCACTTTTCCAAAATTGTCTAACCGCGGCCCTTTATTTAAAGAACAAATAAATTTGGAGGAATAAATAAGAAAATAAAGGAAATAAATGTGGAAGAATAAATAAACAGTCTTTGAAAAAAAAAAATAATTGGTCTTACTTTTTGGGCACAGTTGTATGTAGGGATTGCAACATCGGACCAAAAGTTCAATACCGGTATTCGGTATTTTTAGATCTTAATACCGGGATACCGGTTTTAAATACCGGTGGTAGAAATATTAGAAAAGAAAGAAAACACAAGTGTTGTTGTTTTTTGTTTTGTTTGCCAATTTCATTATTAGAGAATGTAAATATCACAAAAAATTTTAAATTATAAATTATAGCAGTATATAAAGATATAATGTACATAACAGTATAGAATGGTGTCATTTTACTTATAATTTCATCCAAATTATCTTTTTTTTTTTCAAAATAGTCTAAAATACTTGATAGCTTGGGCTTAGAAACTGTGCTGAAGTTTGTATCTTCATCGCAATTAGATTCTTTCCTCTTTCACAAATTTGTATTACGTTTCATTTTTAAATGTGTATGGAGTCCGCTTGTACTTTCTCCATTCACTTTAATAACTCTTGAACATTTTTTTACATTGTGCCACCCTATTCTTTCCATCTTATAAATAATGAAACCATACTGAAATGTTAATAACTGATTTAATATGTTCTTTAAAGTTATTCTTATTCATTATCATGGGGTATTATTTATGAATATATATATAATAAATCTGAAAAATAGTTTGAACTCTAAAGTATGATATACAAATACAATGTGAATAACAAACTCACCAATTTTAAAAATATTGAAATGTTAGACACTTTCTTCACAATTACAACCTTGTTTTCACAGATAAGAATTCTAAATTTCTAGTAAATACCGAAAAACCGGTATTTAAACTTGTGAATACCGGTATTACAAAATTGTACAAATGGCTCAAAATAACGATATTTGGTATCCCGATATACCGGTATTGCAATCCTAGTTGTATGTCTTCATATCTTGCAATAAATAATGTTATTTGAAATGTTTATTGTATGCATTTTAGGAAACCCGCTTAAGTGTGACTGCAGCACCAAGTGGTTCATGAGCAAGAAAAAGAACGTCCAACTGATCGGGAAATGCACGGAGCCTTCAACGTTCGCAGGGAAGACTTTGAGGGGGCCTCGTGGCCAAAGATTTCACCTACTGCCCAAGGTCGCCGGCCTACTATCTGTTGGGAGAACCATAGCATCTGCAACATAAGCTGCAAATGTTGTGCAAGTGCATTGACATTTCCAAAAGCGAAAATCTTTTCATAGCGTTCAAAAAGGGCCTCTTAAATTACCGTAAAACGTTATTGTAAAAATGGAAATATTTTATAGAATTAATAAAAGAATCGTTAAAAGCATCACTTTGCCTTTTTTTTCAATTCTTTCTATTAGCTCACTCTCTCCCTAGGGGGCCTGGAGGCCGAGTGGTTAGCGCTCTCGGTATCACAGGTTTCGGGTTCGAGTCCCGGTGGTGCCATGGTTGTTTGTAGTGGTTTGGAACCCCCTTTGAGCTGTAGGTCCCGGTCTGTTTAACCTAACGTGTGCACAAAACGACCGTAGAGCGACAAACCAAACCACACTTTCCTATATATATATATCATGTTCAAATTTTCAATCGTTCATACAATACTCTTTTTGTCATCCACTCGAGTTCAAATACATTTTTTAAAACTTGCAGTGTATGACACTGTATGTGAATACAGTTTTTTTCAAATGATTAATTCATTCATTAAATTTAATTAATTCATTTTAGTTTTTTTTGGATTTAAGTTGCATATATCTACCAATAGAAGGCGCCACATAAACTTAAAAAAAATGATTGAAAATTATTTATAAAGAACTTTCTGCAATAGAATGAAAAAAAGTAGGAATTGACTTAAAAGAATTTTTTTTTATATTACTTGTTTAATAACAAATTCAGCAATTACGTATTTAGAAAGTACAATAAAACTGATTTTTTTTGCACAGATGCATTTTCTGGATACAGATTAAGTTTTATGGAACGAAAAGAAATTGTGCTTCATTTTAACGCATCAAAGTATGATGTTGCATTTAAGTAATTCATAGCGATTTGTAGATTTTTTTTTTTACTTTAAAACTATCAGAAATTATAACACATAAAAAATTTGTATTATTAATATTTTTTACATTTGATTTAGTTCTGGAGCTTGGTTGCTTCGAAACCCTAAAAGAAAGGTGGTTTATCACTCCACGATCATTATTCTGCCCACTAGGGTTAATTAGAAAGCCTGATAACCGAGTGATTAGCCCTTTGAAGCCACATATTTCGGGTTCGAGTAATGGCGGTGCCATGGATGTTTGGACAGGTTCGGAATCCACTTTAAACCGTAGGTCCCGGTCTAATATGACTATTGGGGCAGGGCCGACAACCCTATACCTTAAAAAAGAAAACATCTACTATCTCGAAATCTGCTAGTGGGCAGACGACACTGGCCCATCTTGGGGCTGTTGCGTCAATAAAGAAGGAGAAGAAAAGTGCTAATTAGACAAGAATTTGCTGCGTAAAATGAATTCGGAACCACTAACAAACATCCATGCCACCTTCAAGATTTGAAGCTAAAGCCTGTGGCACCAAAAAGAAAGAAAGCTAGTAACTTCACAACCTAGTCGACCCAGGAAGCCAGCAGAGGACATTCTGGATTCCAGATTTATCATAAGAATCCCTGGTATATTTAATTATCTTTAAGACCGTTAATTGTTATCAGTTCCTCTTTTCTTGTTAGATTTCCGATGCATTACATTTATAAACTAAGTTAAACATTAGAGCTATTATAAAATATATTACCAAAATTTTTACTGTCTCTGCTGGACTTCTGTCGGCCAGAATTTTCTTTCGTTGGGTTATACTAACACTCATTAGCTACCTTAAGTTTGTTTAAAGTTCTAGTAATCAAAAACAATATTTTAGAAATATATTTACTACATCTTTTATAAGCATATTAACTGCGTTTAAAAACATATTATCTGCATCAAAGAATCCAAAATATTAACTACAGAGAAATTTTTCTCGTTTCGCCATTAAAAAATTAATTAATTAATTAAATTTGTTCGCCATTAAAAATTGTATTCGTTTACTGAATTTAAAAATCTTGTACAAAATTACATGCTGTAAGGATTCTAAAATAAGACAGCAATCCGTATGCTTGACATTGGAGTCGGACTGTACATTACCGGCATAATTCAACTGACTGCAATTTTCAGCCTAAAATTTCCGGATTATACGCTAAAAACTTTAAAAAATATTTCTGGATTTGGATCATAGGCTGTTGATTAAAATTCGTAAGTATTTATTTTTTACGGAATCGTAATAAAAATGATTTATAAATACTCCACATACTACTGTGTCCAAAAATAAGACCCATTTTCAATTTAAAATTTTCGGGGCTTATGGAATTTCTATTTTTGTTTCTGTTTTGGGTTGCTGGCACTGTCCTCGACATCTGTGTGAAATTTGACGTCAAAATATTCATTAGTGTTTGAGTTAGACCTGGCTTTGTGAGACGCTAAAACTGATTCCGGCCATTTTTTAAATGTCTGCATTCATTGAGCAAAGAACTTGCATTCAATTTTGTTTGCGGAAACGTACAGAATGTTGCAGAAGGCATTCGGTGAGCATTCCTGTATCGGAAAGAAATGTTTACAAGTGATATAAAAGGGCTCAAAGACAGCAGAGAATGCGGTAAAGACGAAGAGCCCTCTGGACGACCCTCCACATCAACCGACGAAGCTCACGTCCAAAAATTAAAAATTGCAAACCATCGATTTACAATTAGAGACCTTGCTGATGATGTTGGAATTTCAAGTATAGGAGATCTTTTAATGTCGAAAATAATGCTTTTGGTTTTAGGTTATGTTTTAGGTTATGTCTCGAAAATGACGCTATTGAGTTATGCGGTGCTGTGGTGGTCTAAAATTAGCGTTGCATCAACATTGCTTAAAATATTTAACTTGTTTGATCATACCCTTATTTTATTCATACAAAATAAATCCATCAGGATATTTAAAGTCTTCTGGGTATAATTATCTTCTTCCTGAAACAGCAATGCATTGGTATATCATTAGGCGCTCTTTGCTAAAAAAAAAAAAAATATCTTTAATAAAGTATAAAAAAACAACACAAACCTTTGAAGATTTACAATGAAAGATGTGTGAGAAATTCACCTTTTACATTTACATTTCCAATGCGAAGAATTCATTTTTGAAAGACCTTGTTATATTTTTGCTTGCTGGCACGAGACAAATTACGAATTCGCTGAAGAGGCTTTCTGATACCATCTGAAGAGGGTAATTAGATATGTTTGGATACTTGAAGAAAACGGATGCCGTCAACTTGTTTTTATTTTACGGTGTCAGCACCGTTTTTTTTCTATTATTATTTTTGCGCCCTAACATTTGATACAGTTCAAAATGTTATTCCGAATTAGTGACTTAGGTTTAAAAAAAAATTACAAACTCTGTTAAGACATTTTATTACTTTCTTTAAGAATTAAATTTAAATGAATTTAAAAAACAAGCAATTAAAAAATAATTAAAAATAATTAATTACATTTTTTTCACTATATTTCAGAAAGTCCTTTATAAATAATTTTCATTCATTTTTTTAAGTTTATCTGACGCCATCTGTTGGAAGATACATGCAATTCAATCTAAAAAAAAAACTAAAATTAATTAATTAAATTTAATTACTGAATTAATATTTGAAAAACTGTATTAACATCACGTGTCCTCCACTACAAATTCAAAAAACTGTATTTGCGCTTTAGTGGATGAATCAAAAGTATTTTATGAATTATTGAAACTTTGAACAAGATATATATAGGGAGAGTGTGAGTTAATTGTAGGAATTTAATAACAATGAATGGAATCAAATCGTAATAGGATTTAATTATCTTCATCATCCTTAATATTAATGTTTGCTTTAAAATGTCGCTAGAAAATAAACAAAGAATGGAAAGCTATATTCGTTTGCCTTTTATGATGACAAATACCTTTTTTTGATTATTAAAGAAAGATTTGAAAGAATGGTTATGATATTTCTACACAGGCAGAATTACTAAAAGAGGAAAAAAAGTTTACATTTGATTGGAAAAAAAAAAAGGCAAAAAAATGCATTCGTGCACTTTTTTCTCATATCTTATTATTTCCTTATTATATCTATATAATAATCTATTATATTTATATATCTTTTTATTATATAATATTTATATATTATTTTATTATATTATAATTAAAGATATATAATGGGCCCTGATATCCGAGTGAGCCTGAATGGCAGAGTGGATACTACAGGTTTCGGGTTCGAGTCCCGGCGGTGCCATGGATGTTTGTAGTGGTTCGGAATCAACTTTAAACTGTAGGTCCCAGTCTCACATGACTGTAGAGCGTTGGGCGTAGGGCGGGCAACCCTACCCCGTAAAAAGGAGCATCTCATGTTTCGAAATCTGCCAGTAGGCAGACGGCCTTGGCCCACAATGGGGATGTTGCGCCTATCCGGATGATGATGGCCGAGTGTCCCTAGCGCTTGGTGCCGCATTTTTAAGTTGGATTTGAATCCCAGCTGTGTTATGGAGGATACTTGTGGATAATATCTGCCCCACCCCTCACCCCTAAAATCCATTTTAAACTATAGATCCCGGCCTAATATGATTCTAAAACATTTGGCGTAGGTCTGACAACCCTACTTCATAAAAGCAGAAAACATCTCTTGTTTCGAAATCTGCCAGTAGGCAGACGGCATTGGCCCACTACGGGGCTGTTGCGCCATTGAAGAAGATAGATATATCATATATATTCACAACTAAATGTTTATTTTCGAGTCTGATATGGAGATAAAAAAATTACTCTCCGGCTCTGAAATGGATGAAATTCTGGTTGTGTATGAAAATGGCCATACCAAATAAGTTGTCTACTGTTTAAAAAACAAGTAACATAAAAAAAAAAAGTTTAAGTCAATTCCAACTTTTAAGTTGAAATTTTCCTCTTACATCTGGCGCCATCTATTATTAGATACATGCAACTTAAATCTAAAACAAACTAAAATTAATGAATTAAATTTAATTACCGAATGAATATTTGAAAAAACTGTATTCACATCCAGTGTCCTCCACTACAAGATAAAAAAATGTATTTAAACGTGAGTGGATGAATAAAAAGTATTTTTGAACGATTTAAAAATGTGAACAAGATATATAGAGGGAGAGTGTGAACTAATAGTAGGAATTGAAAAACATATTTAATTACATGAGTTAAATAGATTAATGTAAAATAATAAATTAATTAATTTTAATTTAAATTCAAAAAGATTGTTCCAAATGAAATGTTTCAGAAAACCTGTTTGATCATTTTAGTTAAATGCAATAATGATAAAAGTTTAAAGTTAGAAACTCTGGTCTGGTTTGAAAAGGTTGCTCAAAAAAACTTGACTTGTAATTAAAAAAATTAAATATTCATTTCAACTACATTTTAGTCAAATATGCTCAAAATAATAACATCATCTAAATAAATTGGCACTATCGCCTACTGTGGCAATCAGGAAAAATGACCTGTTGGCCTACACACTCTCACCCAGAGAGGAAGTATATTTCACGCACCCTGTGCGTAACCGAGTATTGTGTTTTCGGCTTAGAACTGGAACCTTTCCATGAATCAATAAATATATGTCTTTAAATGTTTTGAATATTGTCTGTCTCTAATTGTATGTGTGTGATGTTTGTGCGTGTGCAAATAAAGCTGTGGGTTTCCAATCTGTGCTTCCAGTATGTCAATCAACCCACACATAGTTACAATCGGGTTGTCCACCCTGAACAATACAATTGCATATTTACCTGTAATTTGATGGCTTTCTAATGTCACAAATGATATCTTTTTTAATAAGGAAACAATTAAAATACAAAATACCTAAAAATGTCTATTTTAAAGTAAATAATTAGATCTATGCAGAAATCTAGAAAGAACATATGCAGCTCGAATATATGCGCAAAACCCATCTTCTACACCAGCAGAATTTTAATAGCCATAAAATATGACGCATCAATATCAATGGACATATTGTGGAATACAATGGGAAATATATTTTAGATTAACATGCTTTTTCAATTCCTTCCATTAGCACACACTATCCCTATATATATCTTGCTCAAATTTTCAATCATTCATAAAATACTTTTTATTCATCCCCTCGAGTTCAAATACATTTTTTGAGCTTGTAGTGGATGACACTGGATGTGAATACAGTCTTTTCAAATATTAATTCATTCATTCTAGGTTTTTTTAGATTTAAGTTGAATGCATCTAATAATAGATGGCTCCAGATAAACTTAAAAAATGAATGAATGTTATTTATAAAGGACTTTCTGCAATAGAGTGAAAAAAAAAGTAGGAATTGACTTAAAAATTTTTTTTTTTTTATATTACTTGTTATATGTTTGTGTAAAGTTATAACTGAAATTATTTGTGGCATGTGTATTGCTAATTGATTTTAACAAAGCAACGATTAACGAGTTATTTTAAGCCGATATTTATGGTAAAACTAAAATTTGACTTTATAGAACTGTAAATGTAATCGGTTTAATCGAGGCACAACTAGAAGTATCACCATATGTTTGGTGCAGCTTGTTTAAAACTGGTGTTTCGCAACGCTAACCTACCTACAATAAACTACACTTACCTACAAACAATACCTACTTACCTACATGCGTACTTGCATAAACCAATATCTAAATAAAACAACTCCAATCTACCTGCAGGCTTACTTATCCACATGCCCCTCTACATAAGACGCAGTAGTATATTACTAAATATATTTTTATAAATATATGATCTTGAACACATCTGTTGATCTTTGTGCCAAGAATGGTACCACTCAAAATATTTCTTGCAATAGAAAAATGAGATTTACAATGAAAGAAAAAAAAAAACCCTCTAGATATCAGCAATACGATTGCTCGAAACTTTTAACAGCATGTCGGCTGAAACAAAAGATGAAAGCCAACATAAAAGGAAAAAAACACAAAAAGGGACAAAAAGAAAAAGATAAATCTAAAGAAGTTATTACGGTGAAACAAGGAATTCCAGTGTTCTTCGAGAAACGTAATTCTTTTGTGCCATCGCCTTCTTTTGTGTCAAGCAGGAAATGAATGGAACGAACAATTGGAGGATTCACGGAGGCGAATTGAAGCACGTTAATTGAATGGTACCTGAAAAAAAATCGGGGAAAAAAGTGCGTTAAGATTTTCTTCATTTAATCTTCATTGTTTCTTGAATAGATAAACTAAAATATAACTATAAAATATTTAACATTTATGTAATTAATAGATTATTGAGAAAATAAAATTACATTTTATACTTTATTGTAAAATCTACAAATACATATATATATATATACACTAGCAGACCCGGCCACGCGTTGCTGTGGCTTTCTTGTATTTCGTTCAATTATTAGATACTATAATTGGTATTGTTAAAGAAGTAATTGTTAAAGAATGATGAAAAGTTGAAATTAAGCTTCAACGAATAGAAAATGTTTAATTTGTATTAATTTAATGAATGAGGTAGATAATGTTGATTTTTAACATTGCTTTATAATTATTTTACCAAATTTAATTTTTAATAATCATTGCTTTCATTTATCTAAGAACTAAGCGATGAACACTATTTCTTGTAAATCTGTCTTTCGTCAAAATAAATAAATTCTTTAAATAATTTAATAAGTTGGTTATGATTTTCTAAAAGATTTTCCAACAATTCTACAATAACTCTTTGTACTTGCTTGTTCGATAAAATTATACTGACATCGAGTTGTCACACGTTCTTCAGAACTGCCCATAAAATAAATTTTAAGATATTTTGGCTCTTCGTACGACCCGATCTTATGGTACACCTGACCTTGTATTTTGAATGTACTTTCAAAATTAAGTCCATCGGATGAGAAATCGCAAATTTTAGTTGCGCCAGATGACGGAATATTAAAATCGTCAATTTTTACATTTTAAAAAAAATTCTGTATAAAAACTATTCTATCTCTCAAGCTGGAACAAAACACACATTTATGAAAAAAAAAAAAAAAGTTAAAATCGGATTGTTAGTTTCGGAGTTCATCCCGAACAAACATCGTGATATATACACATATATATATATATAATTTTTTTATATTTAATTTATATATAATATTATACGTTGACGTCAAAAGTAGGTGGTGGTCACATTTATGTGACTGGATTGTATATGTATGGGTGGTTGTTTGTATAAAGTTGGACACAGTTTTTGATGGGGGTGGGAATCGAAAATTTGGAGTCCTGGAGTTTTTACTAATAAACTTTAGTGTTGACCATTACTAATCTATGCTGTTGGCCGGAAGGAAGAAGAAGGTCTGTTATCTTACAACGATTTTCAAAAAAAAAGTGGTTAATTTTTTTTTATCTGCAACTATTCAGCATTTATATTTTTATCACGCGTGAAAATAACCATGTGACGTTACCCGAAAATAAGGGCCAAGGAATTAAAACTCCATTTCAAATTTTAGCGGAAAATGGTACTTTGGACCTCTTAACTCTTGAATTGTTTCATGGATAACGTTAGTGTTAAGGAATTTTCTGGAGAATTTGGCTTTTTGCTTGAAGTGTTTTGTAACATGGATTTGAAGCACTTTTCATGTCTTGGCTTGAGATTTTAAACATTTGTATATCCAACGGCTATAGTACTTGTAGTGAGTTGATCAATTCCTTCTTCTTAAAGGTTCACATTTATCACTTTTGGAATTTTCCCGTGCTTATGGAGCTGTGTAGTTCTTCTTATTATATTTGGAATACTTTATTCTTCATTTACGACTAGAATTTCCAATCATTGAGATATTCTTTTGACTATTAAATGCTATAGTGTTTCTGGTAGAATTGAGAATACTTCATTCTTCTACTTATGCCTAGAATTTCCAATCATTGAGATATTCTATTGACTATTAAATGTTATAGTGTTTCTGGTAGAATTGAGAATACTTCATTCTCCATTTAGGCTTAGACAGACAGACAGACAGTTTGACATTATTGAGGCATTTTGACAGCGTTAGCCTCCATATACCTCTATCTTGATGGTTCCTTTGGAGGTAAATGATAAGAGAAATGGCTTGCTAAGTAAATGAATTTATGCTTAGAATTTTCGAATTATGATATATTCACTTGGCTGTTGAATGTGATAGTGATTCTTGTAGAATTTGGAATACATCATTCTTAATTTACCCAATTAACGACATTTATCTTATTTTTGTATATTCTTTTAGAGTTTCATGAACAATTTATTCTTTATGAAATTCTATCATGAATAATACATTGATAGAATTTATGATCTATAATATATGATGATGAATTTATAATCAAGAATTATTGATCTATTCAACATTGCTATTTTCATGTGACGATTGAATTTGGCCATTCTTGTAATATTCCAATCAATTGCTTCATATATCTCGTGCATTGTCGGGCATAATATTTGTCGAGCAGATTTCAGTTTTTCAATATATTTTCTACTTGAAATTGATTAAAGAATAATATATTCATTTATAGGAACTTTTTCTAACGTTTTATAAAATTTCATACAAAATGATCAGAATTATAAACCGAATAACAATTTTTTGTATCTGTTTATATTTAGTAAGTACATAGTTCAATGAATGCATAACTGGAGTAGAAGATTTTCTTAGATTGTTCAGAATCGCTTCGTAACATGCTTACGTTTTCTGAATACTTAAACAAGTAATATATAAAAAAAAAAAAATTTTAAAGTCAATTCCTACTTTTTTTTTCACTCTATTGCAGAAAGACCTTTATAAATAATTTTCAATCATTTTTTAAGTTTATCTGGCGCCATCTATGGGTAGATACATGCAACTTAAATCTAAAAAAAACCTAAAATGAATGAATTAAATTTAATGAATGAATTCATATTTGAAAAAACTGTGCTAACATCCAGTGCTCTCCACTACAAGTTAAAAAAATGTATTTGATCTTGAGTGGATGAATAAGAAGTATTTTATGAACAATTGAAAATTTGAACAAGATATATATAGGGAGAGTGTGAGCTAATCGAAGGAATTGAATAACAATAATTAAAAAAAACGGTCTAATGTGAAAGTTGTGGATTTAGTGTGACTCGCGTTCGTAGCCTATCTGTAAAGCTGCATGTGCCCCGTGGGTATTGCTCAATGAGTAACAGCGGTGCAGCCCTTGCTGATGGCATAAAGATTAACTGTCTCTATATTGTCAGCTGCATTAGAATGACAACAACAAGAACAAAATAATTAAACAAGTAATATAAAAAAAATGTAAAGTCAATTCCTACTTTTATTTCACTATAATGCAGGAAGTCCTCTAAAAATAATTTTCATTCATTTCTTTACGTTTATCGGGCGCCATCTATGGGTAGATACATGCAACTTAAATGTAAAAAAAAACTAAAGCAAAAGTGAGCTAATAGAAGGAATTGAAATAAGAGCAGAGAAAAGGGGCCAAAGAACGACGTAGAGTCAATTCTGGTGGAAAAGGACTGTAGATGTCTATCCCAACTTTCTATTCCTTTAGAATAAGGGTACGCGCTCTATTTTACCACTACTCTATAGATCGGAAATTAATTTTACGCTTTAACCTTATTCAATAAAGAAACTAGATAATTGATACATTAATCGATTGTATACTTTAACGGTAACATATAGAATATATAAATTTATTGGCTTTCTTAAACAGCAATGGACATTTGGGATTAAATGAGATTTGAGATTTCTATTATGGTATAGAAATACTACTATTTTTTTTATTCTATATTGATATTTTCTCTCATTACATCAGCTGATTATGAAATAATCAATTAAATTAATGCATGTGGGAGAGAAAAGTTAACATTTAATATTAGTTTTTCTATAACGGTATACCAAATCTCTCTAACATAGCATGAACACAATCTAACACATACATGTTTAACAGTCAGAGATATGTACATTATATATAAAAAAAAATGCAAGAAAAACCGAACTGTATATATCCGACCACGTTTAAATAAGATTTTTGTGACAAAATCGATTGTTTTTCAATTCCTTCTATTAGCTCACACTCTCCTATATATATATCTTGTTCAACTATTCAGTCGTTCATAAAATACTTTTTATTCCTCCATTCGAGTTCAAATACATTTTTGGAACTTGTAGTGGATGACACTCGATGTTACTACAGTTTTCAAATATTAATTAATTCATTAAATTAAATTAATTAATTTTATTTCTTTTAGATTTAAGTTGCATATTTCTACCAATAGATGGCGCCACATAAACTTAAAAAAATGAATGAAAATTACTGACGCGAGTCACACTATACCCACAACTCTCATTTTTTTTTTTAATTATTATTATTCAATTCCTATTAGCTCACACTCTCCCTATATATATCTTGTTCACATTTTCAATCGCTCATAAATACTTTTCATTCATCCACTCCAGTTCAAATGCATTTTTTAGCTTGTGGATGACACTGGATGTTAATAGAGTTTTTCAAATATTCATTCATTTATTAAATTTAATTCATTAATTTTTAGTTCTTTTTGGATTTAAGTTACATCTATCTACCCATAGATGGCGCTAGATGAACTTAAAAAAAAGGAATGAAAATTATTTATAGAGAACTTTCTGCAATAGAGTGAGAAAAAAGTAGGAATTGATTATATTACTTGTTTATAATTTTATTGGAAGCATGAGACTATATTTAGCTTTTAAGGCAGTTTTGAGTTTCATTATGTACAAAATCGAGATTCAGCGGTTCCATCACGAACTATTATGATATTAAAAATTCAAGTTTGCAAAACTTTCAACGGAATTATTATGTATATCGCCGTACGTCAATAGTCATAACTGTTAATCATTTTCAGAATGTCATAAAATTTTAACTCTAATATTTCAATGATGTTATGAACTGAAACGTTTAACGCAATTGCCAAAAGCCGACTCATTCCTCATAACTTTAAGAAGCCACTCATCACGGACTTTAACTGTTGACATCAGTTATTAGCACACTCAGAACTAATCATTACAGAGGGATGAAGATTCTCCCAGACAAAACCAGGGAACACAACCCCTGCAGAAATTGCCCTAACGCTTTCCTAACACATCAGCACATTCTAGAGTGCCCAGCACTCACTCCCCCATGCATTGCAATTGGGTAGGGGTGACAATCGAGGCCAACTTAAGAGAAGTCATGTAGAGTGAAGGGGCGCCGTTGCTAGCGGCCGATATCGTAAAGACTTTTGACTTGATCTGACTTTGATAATAATATTTTAAATCCATGGACACGATAACAACAACAACAACTGAAATGTTTTAAATATATTCATTCCCGACTCTGGGCTCAGTGACAACAGGGCCCGTTAGTGACCATTAGGGCGGAGGTAAGGGTGGAGACACTGTTTCAAAAACCCAGGAGACACCACGGCGTTTGGGATGTTCAGCATCTTGCCTCTTAAGTCGGACGACCTGGAGGGAGTTTTCCGGGTTTTCTCCCATACGATACGCAAATGCGGTGTAGTCCTCCTAGTAGACACTGCCCCTCCTTCTTCAGCATCAAGGAGCCAAGTCAGACTTCTACCTACGGGTGCTCCGTCACAACAGAAGTCGCACCCCCTTCCCGTCCTTTCTTGAGAGCACACGGATTCTCGGACTTGGTCTGAATGTTGCTGTCGAGTGGTTAACAAACAACTATTTGGATTCATGTCAAATGAGTTTCTTCTTTTTCTTGTTTTCTTTCTCTCAGTTACTCGATTAGTTGTCATTATCATCATCATCATCATCATTGGCGCAACAGCCCCATCGGGGGCCAAGGTCATCTGCCTACTGGTAGATTTCAAAACATGAGTTGTTTTTCTTTTTACAGGGTAGGGTTGTCAGCCCAATGCTCTGTAGTTATATTAGACCGGGACTTACGGTTTAAAGTGAATTGCGAACCACTACAAACATACATGACACCGCGGAGATTCGAACTCGAAACCTGTGCCACAGAGCGCTAGTCACATGGGAATCAGGCCCCCGGTTAGCTGTCACTCAGTTAAATTTTAAAATAGTGCCATGCTAAAATTCAATGCATGCATAATCATGATGCATGTCAGCATGTCTACAATCATAATTGTAGATACATGATGTCGATAAGATATGTTTTATATAAGTCGATAAGATATGTTTTTATATAAGTCGATAAGATATGTTTTATATAAAAAGATACGATAGGTTTTATATAAGTCCATAAGATATGTTTTATATAAGCCGATACGATAGGTTTTATATTAGTCGATTAGGTATGTTTTATATAAGAAGATACGTTAGGTTTTATATAAGTCGATAAGATATGTTTTTATATAAGAAGATGCGATATGTTTTATATTAGTCGATAAGATATGCTTTATATAAGCCGATACGATATGTTTTTTATAAGTCCATAAGATATGTTTTATATAAGCCGATACGATCTGTTTTACATATTCTAAATACAAAATACATATATACAAAAATATGCACTTTTTTAAATTAATTTTTGGCATATTTTGACAAGAAATATTCAGTCGATGAACCTTAATAGCATTATGCACAACTATATACATTTTTTAAGAGAACAAACAGCGCAAGGACTTTCATTTTTAACCTTTCCGTAGGTTTACAAGATTTGAATTCGCCAGGAACACTTCCTGGGCTTTTGCACCAAAGTCTGGTCCTTAATCCTTTTAATATCTGCGCCGAAAAGCGACAATCTCGCCAATCTCTTTAAGTGTTCCTCTAATCCCATTTCCATCCGAGAACTTTTGCCGCCAAATCGAATCTTCCAGAAAACCGTTGCGCTTCTTCTCCGGCGAGATTTCCCGTTTCGCTAATCCTTTTCCATCCTGTAGTATTTCGTGTTCTCAACCTACTAGATTTCTGCGTGGATGTCTTAGTGTAGTGAAGTCGTAAAAGGGCGGGTTTATTCGTAAGATTTCGTATTTCGAATTCATTCTGTTCGACTCAGAAATGTTCTATTATTTAAATAGTGTAGTAAAATTTTTGTGGGGATTTTATGATAACAGGTGGGCTGAAAAGCTTATAGGCTGACACATAGATGGCGTTACTAGTATTAAATCCATATGATTTTTAGTTAGCCATAAGCTTCAAAAGACACGTGCATAAATTTAACAGCTGTTGCACTATTAGTATGTGAGTTATAGCATTTTTAGTGTTCAACACGTGCAGCCCACTCGGCTGACTGTCGATTGGACTCCGGCGGGAAATGATGGAGCCATGTTTCATCCATTGTCACATATCGACTCAAAAATTCGAGTTTATTACGATGGAACAGCTCCAAACACTGCTTAGAATCATCCATTCGCTGTTGTTTTGGGTCAATTGTGAGCTTGCGCGGCACCCACTTTTAACAGAGCTTTCGCATATCCAAATATTCAAATATTCATTCCTTCATGATATGTCCAACACGTTCCTTTGATATCTTTAGGTCTGAGCTATCTCAATCACACTTCACTTTACGGTTATCAGAAATTATTTTGTGGGCTTTTTGGATGTGTTCGTCGGTAATAGCCTCTTTGGAGCGTCCACTGCGTGCATCGTCCTCGGTGCTCATTTCGCCTCGTTTAAATTGAGCAAACCACTTCTCTACGGTTGATTTTCCTGATGCAAAGTCCGAATATTGTTTATCAAGCCAAGCCTTGGCTTCAATAGTATTTTTTTTGCCAGAAAGCGATGCTTTATTAACACACGAAATTCCTTTTTATCCATTTTTTTCAAAATAACGAAAGTTGCTTCACTAAAAATGCTATAATTCGCATACTAATAGTGCAACAGCTGTCAAATTTATACACGTGTCTTTTGAAGGTTAGGGCTAACTAAAACCCATATGGATTTAATACTAGTAGCGCCACCTATTGTCAGCCTACGAACTTTTCAGCCTATTTGTTAAATATATGGATTCATCTCAATGTTTTGTATAAACGCATCGTTTTCGTTTACTTTTAATAGGGAAAAAAAATTTCTGTCAGTTTTTTTTTATTTAGTCAAATTTTATTTAGTCTGTCAAATTTTTATACTCTTATAGGCTAATGCGTACTTTTTTATTCCACACTTGTTGCGCTTATAGTCTAATGCGCACCTTTTGTCTACTTGTTGCTCTCATAGGGTTATGCGACCCGTCTGTTTCATACTTATTCTGTGCTCACAGGCTTATGCGACTCTGGCTCATACTTATGCTCATAGGCTTATGCGACTCTGACTCATACTTGTGCTCATAAGCATATGCGACTCCGTCTCATATTGTTTGTGCTCATAGGATAATGCGATTCTTTTGTCTCATACTGTTTGTGCTCATATGCTTATGAAATTCTTCGGTCTCATATTTCTGCTCATAGGCTTATACGTTCTTCTGTCTCATATTTATTGCGCTCCTATGCTTATGTGGCCCTTCTGTCATTTGTTGTGCTTATAAAATGTGACATTCTGTCTTATACTTGTTCTGCTCATAGGCTAATGTGCACCTTCTGTCTCATACATGTTGTGCTCCTAGGCCAATGCGCATCTTTTGCCACATATTTGTTGTACTCATAGGCTTATGGGATCCTTCTGTCTTATACATTGCTTTTGCACACATTTTGTCTTGTACTTCTGCTAATCTTATTAAATTTTTTTGTTGCAAGAAATCACTTTGGTGTGTAAAAATCGTGTCCGAAATCAGGAAGAAGAGATGAATGTCCGACCCAGGCCCAGTTTTAACTTCCTATTAAGCGTATAGAAGGGTTAAGGTTTGAACAATTGGCAGCACGCAATATAAATATGTTAACTAGACAAATTGATTGTTTGAATTTCATTATTCTACAATAATTGTTTCTTGGTTTTGGGATTTTTTTTCAGTCAGTGTATATGGATCCATTTCAACGTTTTGAATAAATTAAACATCTTTGTTTACTTTTTAATACTTCTGTCGGTTTTATTTATTTTTATTCAGTAAATACGCTAAATAGGCTTATGCGCACTTTTTGTCTCATACTTGTTGTGCTCATAGGCTAATGTGCACTTTTTGTCGCATACTTGTTACGCTCTTAGACTTATGCGACCCTTATGACATATATTTGTTACGTTTATAGGCTTATGCACACTTTTTATCACACTTGTTGTGCTCCTAGGCTTAAACGACCCTTGTGTCTTATATTTGTTGTGCTCATAGGCTTATGAGAACCTTGTGTCTCATATTTGTTACGCTCATAGGTGTATACACACTTTTGTGCCGTACAACGTCTTATCTTATTGCCAATTTTATGATGAAAGAAACCACTTTGCTATGTCAGAATCATGTTTGAAATTAGTAAGATGGGGATGAATGTCTAGAAAGTCAGACCCAGGCCCAGTTATAACTTCCTATTAAGCATGTAGAAGGGTTAAGGTTTGAACAATTGGCAGCACGCATTGCAGTCACTGTTTCAGAAACAAGGAAAAGGAGACTGTAGAGTATGTAAAAGCTTCACCTCTATAGCTATGCTTACTGGTCGGAATTTTCAAGGTTTCTCTCTATTTAGGCATGCAATAGTGGGCCAGTTACCCCTAAAAATAAACTCGCGTCTAATTTTGGGGGTAACCAGCCCATTGTTCAATGTTTTTCTTTTGTTTTTCAAGGAAGCCAATGTTTTCCTCTCATCCTACAGCTCTTCGTGGCATGCATAAGTGGAACACAAAATTGAACAATACTGAATAAATACTAAGTAATTAAAAAAAAATAATATAAAATTTTTTTTTTTTTTTAAAGTCACTTTTTTTTTTTCACTATGCAGAAAAGTCCTTTATAAATTTCATTCATTTTTTTAAGTTTATCTGGCGCCATCTATTGGTAGATATACACAACTTATATCTGAAAAAAAATAAAATGAATTCATTAAATTTAATGAATGAATTAATATTCGAAAAAAACTGTGTGAGCATCAAGTGTCATCCACTACAAGTTGCAAAAAATGCATTTGAACTCGAGTGGATGACTAAAAATATTTTATGAACGATTGAAAATTTGAACAAGATATATATAGGGAGAGTGTGAGCTAATAGAAGGATTTGAATAAGAGCTAACTTTTAAAATATTTAATTTATGCGGAAGTATTACAGAAAATATTATAGATATAAAACATTTTTTCTCCGAATATGATTTTATTTTACTGCAACCCTCTATCCCACTAAAATTTCGAAATCATATTTTTTGTATAGATGCAAAGTTTCAAATCAAGTGATAATATATCCAGACTAAACGTAACCCTATAACCCGCACCTGTCAGCAAAAAGAGATCGATAGCAATCAGCAAACGCGGTCTTTTTGTAAAATAATCTTGATAAAAGAAAAAAGTTTTGCTACTTATTTGCGTGAACACCAATCGGCGACTTATCGCCACCCTACAGCACAGCCAGGATGAAGATCTTCTTCGGATCCGGTTTATTCTTGGCCCTTTTGGCCACTGTGTTTTCGTCCGACCTATGTCCACCCCCGGAACTCGTGAAGCCATGCGAATGCGTGTCTGGATACGTCCCAGTCACTTACAGATGCACCCACGTCCTCCACAAAGACAGCCTGCAAGAAATGGCGGAAAATTCGTTGGACTATCCAATGCATGCTTTGATGATCGAAGAGTCGAGCATGCCTTACATGTCAACGGAACTCGTCGAATCGAAAAAGATGGAAATCGTAGCCATCGTCCGATCATCGATGATCTCCTTTTTCGATAAGCCGCCCACCAAAAACAATTCCCTCAAGAGCTTCCAGTTGAGGGACAGCAGGATTTTTGCGCGGGATGGACTCGATTTGGGAGCAGTTCGAAAACGTATCTCGGACATAATCCAGTTTCAAAGAGTCAACGTCAAAAGAATTGGTGATTCTTTCGTTACGTATGTCAAGAACACCCTGACACAACTGACACTGGAACGGGGAGACATAGTCAGAGTCCACAGTGAAGCATTTGCCAAACTGACCAATTTGAGAATACTTTCTTTGGCGTATAATAAAATACGACAAATACGAACTTCTATGCTTCCGCGGTGCCGTACAATGTACTTTTTGGATTTAAGGTAATTATATTTTACGGACTCAACTGTTTGTCTACATATGTATATTGCTGTTCCTTGTTTATATCTTTAAATTTTAAGGCTTATAGACTTATACGCACCATTTTCTCATAATTAGTACTCCCATAAGCCTATGCACCTTTTCTCTCATAATTGTTGCTCTTATAAGCTTATTCTCACCTTTAGTCTCATATTTGTTGCTTTCATAAGTTTATTCGCATCTTTGTCACATACTTGTTCCTCTAATAATCCTATGCGCACTTTTTGTCACATACTTGTTGCTCTCATAATTCTATGAGCATCTTTTGTCTCATAAACTTATGTGCACCTTTTGTCACATACTTGCTGCTTTTACAAGTTTATACACATTTTAGTTGTTGCTCACATAATCCTATGAACACCTTTTGTTTCATAGTTTTTGTTGTCATAATCCTATGCGCATCTTTTGCCACATAGTTATTGCCCTCTTAATCCCTTGAACACCTCTTATCTTATAGTTGGTGATCTCATAATCCTATGCGCACCTTTTGTCTCATAGAGGTTGTTCCTAAAAGCCAGTGCGCACTTTCTGTCTCATACTTGCTGCTCTCTCATATTCCACTGACTGTGAAACTTGGCAAGTGGCCAAGTCGGTGGAATGCAAACAAACGGCGCAATAGAGATAAAGATAATTTGGGAGGATTTTTAATCAGGTGGTCAAATTTTTTTTATACCGATCGTAATTTTGTTTTACCATAATTTTATGTACTATATGATCTTCACTAATGCATTAAAAAGATTGTAAAATAAATTAAATTAGACTTTTATTGAACTCATGTATCTATTAAAACTTTTGTATAACTATTTATAATAAGTATAAATAATAAGTATAATAATAAGTATATTTTTACAATATTAAAGTGAATTGCAACATTTGTAGTAACTTAAAAGGGAATCGATATGTTTTAAATTAGCTCATAAAAATATGTACCCCATAAAAATAACAGTATTGTACAAACAAGTACCAAGGAATTACAGATTAATTTAATATGAGCAAAAGAAGAGGGTACATTTTAAAAACAAAGATGCTGTGTTTGTAATGCATCAAATCATTTAATAATGAAATAGTTTCTATAAAATCTTCCAAAATAGCTTATGATTAGCCTCACTGCTCAAAAAAGTCTCGCGACACTTTAAGGTCGACACTGACAATTAATCTTAGAAATTCTTAATTAATCTTCGTAATCGCTGTATTAGTGAAGGATACAAAGGAAAGGACATTTCATTTTAAAATGAATTCTTAGAAATTCAGAAAAATAAAAATTATTCTTACGCTTTTATTAGTTTCATCTGTATGTTTGTTTGCAACTGACTCTTTGGGCTCGATTTTGCCCTACTTTAAGCGATCCGATTTAATTTAAACGTTGCAGACTTATCAAAGGACACTAAAATATTTTGATAAGTTTATTATTTCATCATGATTAGGATCGCCAGGATGAGTGATTTTATTTTAACTCATGAAGAGCAATTTAACCCATATAGAATGAAAGTAATTAAGACATTCGACCATACGTGGACAGTGGCACAACGGATAACGTTCCTGACTACGGATCAGGAGATTCCCTGTTCGAATCGTGGTTGGCCTGACCTATTCGCATTTAGCCTTGTTTTACTCACAATTATATTATTGTTAGAACTATAGTTCCAGTCCTCCGTACCGAACCTCGTTTAAAAATTATAGTTTAAAAACTAAAAACACGCTTTTAGAGTTAACCAAACTAAAAAGTAAAAATAATTGTTAACATAAGGATGAAATGACTGACGAGAAAATGAATGTCACTGTTCTAAAAGCGTGGGGTGCTTTGTATGACATTTTTAAACTAACTCTGCATTTCGGAAGGACCCGAGTGAAAATTATAACGATTGATATCGAGAACAGTGACATTCAAGCTCTAAAAGTCATTTCATTCTTTTAAATTATTTTTTATTTTTATATACGATTAATTTCTAAAACTTTTTTTTTAGTTTTTTTTAACTATAATTTTTAGATATACACTTAGAATATTGGTGAAAATAATACTTGTCTTTAAAAAAAGAATCAACAGCCGCAAATTTAGTAATTGATCGACAAAATATGTCACTAACTACCATCTTATAGTGATGTCCATTCCCTTTTTTTTCTTTCTTCATTTATAAAGTGATTCTTCTAGATCTGACAAATCGTTTCGAAATCGACTTATTTAGAAATATTTATTCATCGACATTTTCTTAAAAAATGCGTTTAAAATTAAGTAAACATTTTTTTCGTTCTAATGTAATTGTTACGCAAACACTTCATCATAAGTCTATAAATATTAAAAATGTAATAACTAATCTAGACGAATAATGATGACCGAGTTATAATATTCATATGTAATTTGAAGATAAGTTACGGACGTGGGATAGACGGGTTGATTCATTGGGTTGATCGATTTGAAATCCAGCAACTGAGTTTCGTTTCGAGTTTGTCGCTCTACGGTCATTTTGTGTACACTTTAGTTAATTAGACTGGGACTTATTGTTTAACATGTATTCCGAGCTCCCTTACAAACACCCATGTCGTCGCCAGGATTCGAATCTGTTGTTGTTGTTGTTTCTTATCCCACTTGGCAAAGCTTCCACGCGCCCATACGTGCTCATGATTGAAGGAGAAGGAAGCAGCTTCTGTTGTGATGGAGCCCCCCGTAGGTAGAAGTCTGACTTTGCCTCCGTTACGCTCTTACAGTCATAGGAGACCGGGACCTGCTGGCGGCTTAAAGTGGATTCCGAACCACTACAAATATCCATGGCACCACCGGATTCGAACCCGAAACCTGGGGCACCGAGCGCCAGAGCGCTAGACACTCGGCCATTCAGGTCCCAAATTTGTGTATGCCAACGGCACGTAGTGTTCCCAGGTGGTCACCACCCAAGTACTGACCGCGCCCAATGATGCTTGTCTTCGGTGATCTAACGAGAACCGGTATATTCAGCATGGTATGGCCGTTGGCTTGGATTCGAATCTACAATGCCAAAGTGATACCAAAGGCCAGAGCGCTAGCCAATTGGCCATCAAGACGCCCAACAACTGAAGCAGAACAATTCTCTATTCTAGACGTTTTATAAATCCGTAGGTTTGACAGTGCTTCTATTAGGGTCGTGAAGAAGGACGAGATATGCAACCTTTAAGATGTTTAATTCTAAATAACTGCGGCAAAAGAGTTAGTACAGTGTCATCTTGCTTTAGATATGATACACATCTATTTTCCTAATGGCTTATCACATTTTTAAAAACAACATTGTAGGGCCTAAATGGCCGAGTGTCTAACGATCTGTGCCACAGATTTCGGGTTCGAGTCCCGGCGGTGCCATGGATGTTTGTAGTGGTTCGGGATCCACTTTAAACCATAAATCCTGGTCTTACACGACTGTAGAGTGCCAGGAGTCAAGTCTTCTACTTTCGGAGCTTCATTATAACAGAAGCTGTCCCTCCCTTTCCCTCCATCAATAAGTAGATTGGGGCCTGAATGGCCGAGTGGCTAGTACTCTGGCGCTTGATACCACAGGTTTCGGGTTCGAGTTCCGGCGGTGCCATGGATATTTGTGAGTGGTTCGGAAACCACTTTAAACTGTAGCCTAAAGTGTGCACAAGATGAGTAGAGCGACAAACCAATCAATCAATCTATGAGTAGATTACTCATGGGATGTCTGTCCTGCCCTGGAGGAGATTGAGTAATAGTCACGCACATACAATAAAGTTCAGTTTGAGCGCCTGATTATGTGTACCAATGTAAAATATAATTATTCTGCTTTTTTTTCTCTCCCTTTTTCAGTGTAAATAAAATTTCTGAATTGCCGGAGGACATATTCTCCCACCTGCCTCAACTCAAAGATGTGTACTTGCGGGGCAACCAACTGAAAGTGTTTTCGTCGACCATTTTTGGAAGAATTCTGGACGGGATGACTACCATCAATTTAGCAGGTAGGCATTCCATCTATATTAATACACAAGTAATATATATATATATATAAGATTTTAAGTCAATTCCTACTTTTTTTTTCTACGATATTGCAGAAAAGTCCTTTACAAATAAAGATGAAATTTTCCTCTTACATCTGGTTCCTCTTAAATCTGTTATTAGATACATGCAACTTAAATCTAAAAAAACCTAAACTAATTATTTAAATTTAATTAATGAATTTAATTAATGACACTTGCTCAGTACTTGAAATTGTTCCTTTTCCACCACAGACACGTGAATTTTTTTACTACAGTCGCACGTGATTTTTAAAAATGCATTATCCTTTTTCAATTCCTTCTATTAGCTCACACTCTCCTATATATATCTTGTTCAGATTTTCAATCGTTCATAAAATACTTTTTATTCATCCACCCAAGTTCAAATACAATTTTTTGAACATGTAGTGGAGGACACTGGATGTGAATACAGTTTTTCAAATATTAATTCATTCATTGGATTTAATACATTAATTTTAGTTTTTAGATTTAAGTTGCATGTATCTACCAATAGATGGACCCCAGATGCAAAAGCAAAATTTCAACTTTATTTGTAAATGACTTTTCTGCAATATAAAAAAAAAATTAGGAATTGACTAAAATTTTTTTTTTTTTTTTTTTTATAATACTTGTTTTCACAATATAACAGAAAGTCTTTTATAAATAAAGTTGAAATTTTCCTCTGATATCTGGTGCCATCTACTGGTAGATATATACAACTTAAATCTAAAAAAACTAAAATTAATGAATTAAATTTAATGAATGAATGAATATTTGAAAAACTGTATGAACATCAATAAAAAAAAAAAAATTAAAGTCAATTCCTACTTTTTTTTCACTCTATTGCAGAAAGTCCTTTATAAATAATTTTCATTCATTTTTTAAGTTAATCTGGCGCCATCTATTGGTACATACATGCAACTTAAATCTAAAGAATAACTAAAATGATTTCATTAAATTTAATTACTGAATTAATATTTGAAAACTGTATTAACATCCAGTGTCATCCACTACAAGCTAAAAAATGTATTTGAACTCGAGTCGAGGGATAAAAATATTTTATGAACGATTAAAAATGTGAACAAGATATATATAAAGAGAGAGGGGGAGCTAATAATAGGAATTGAATGATAATAATTAAAAAAACGGTCTAATATGAGCGTTGGGGGAGGGGGTATTGTGACTCACATCCGTAGCCTATCTTCAAGCTGCACGTGCACCCTGAGTAGTGTTCAATGAGTAACAGCGGTGCAGCCCTTTCTTATGGCATAAAGATTGACTGTCTGTGTATCGCCAGCTGCATTAGAACGACAACAAAATAATTAAACGAGTAATATAAAAAATTAAGTCAATTCCTATTTTTTTTTTTACTCTATTGCAGAAAGTCCTTTATAAATAATTTTTATTTTTTTTTAAGTTTATCTGGCGCCATCTGTTGGTAGATGTATGCAACTTAAATCTAAAAATAACTAAAATTAATGAATTAAATTTAATTACTGAATTAATATTTGAAAACTGTATTCACATCCAGTGCCATCCACTACAAGTTAAAAAAATGTATTTGAACTGAGTGTGAGAATAAAAGTATTTTATGAATGATTGAAAATTTGACCAAGTTATGTATAGGGAGAGTGTGAGCTAATAGTAGGAATCGAATAATAATAATTTTAAAAAAACGGTCTAATATGAGCCTTGTGGCTTTAGTGTGACTCGCCTCCGTAGCCTATCTTCCAGCTGTATGTGCACCCTAGGTAGTGCTGAATGAGTGACAGCGGTGCAGCCCTTGCTTATGACATAAAGATTGACTGTCTGTGTATCGCCGCTGCATTGGAACAACAACAACAACAAAATAATTTTAAAAAACATTAGAAAAGTAGAACAAACAAGTAAAATTGTATTAAATTTTCATAGTATAGCTAAATTACATATTATGCAAATCGTAACGAGGATTCATGGAATTAAACATATTAACAAGATTTATAATTTGCAGTGTTAATGTGTGATCCGTTCGCTTCTTATTAAGTCCTATTTGGACTCGAACAGTTTTTTTGTTTTGAATGTTAATGAGTTTAGTTTGATATGCATCACGTATGCACCAAAATAAGTTACTTATTAAAAACCCATTCTTAAACCTATTCTCTCTTCAGCACTCTTAAAAACCCTAATCCATCCCACATTTGCTAAGAATCCTGAAGAAAAGGCTTCTGACAGATATTTAGTCAACTTGAAATCTCATGAACATTGACCTGATTCAAGATGAGAAAATGGAAATGAAATTAGGTCAATCTTCACTTATATTTGTATTTCATCATCTGCCTGTGTTTATTTTTGGTATCAGGCTTTTAGTTATTTTATGACCCCTTCAATCTAATAACATTAGGACTTTTTTTTAACACGGAAACTTCCTGTGTGTTATAAGTTCAAGGAGAAAAATTTGCTTGGTATTAGTCCAGGGAGGAAAATTCTCTTGGTATAAACCAAGAAAAAAATTCGTTTGGTATTAGTAAAGGAATGAAAATACTTTTGTATAAGTCCAAAAATAAAAATTCGTGTGTGGAACAAGACCAAGGATTATAAAAAGCTTGGAGCAAGTACAAGGATAAAAAATTAGTTGGAACAAGTCCAAAGATAAAAATTTGCTTCGAACAAGTCTAAGAATAACAAAAAAAAACTTGGAACAAGTCCAAGGATAAAAATAAGCTTGGAACAAGTTCAAAAGATATAAATTCGCTTGGAACAAGTCTAAGAATAACAAAAAAACTTGGAACAAGTCCAAGGATAAAAAATAAGCTTGGAACAAGTCCAAAGATAAAATTCGCTTGGAACAGGTCCAAAGATAAAATTTCGATTGGAACAAGTCCAAGGATAAAAAATTCTCTTTTAACAAGTCCAAGGATGAAAAAATGCTTTTAACAACTCGAAAGATAAAAATTCGCTTGAAACAAGTTCAAAGAAAAAATTCACTTGGAACAAGTCCAAGAAGGTACATTCTTCTGGTATAACTTCAGGAAAAATTCTTTGGTACAAGTCCAAGTGAGAAAATTCTTTTGGTATTAGTCCAAGGATGTAAATTCTGTTCTCAGATTCCTTCATTTCAACTTATGTTTGAGTTTTGAACATTTGTAGACGATTGTCAAAAAAATTATGCAGAATCTTCTGCAGTTAAGGTGCACATTCGTAAATCAAGGGATACATATACATTTTATGTATAGAAATATTCTTTTGTTCTCTTTAAAATTCCTACCTTACTGCCTTTGCAATCCTAAATATAGAAGGTTTTTGATTTGTAGAGTGGGATTTCAGGACGATGCTAAAAAACAATAATTATGATTAATTATGATTATTTATAATTAAGCATAATAATGGAAATTCATGGAAAATTCATTTTTTGTGTCTCTTTTATTTCAGACAACCCCCTTGTATGCGATTGCAAAATGAAGTGGTATACCAAGAAGAGACGAGATCCGTTGATGTCACTGGCAAATGTGCCATACCGGTAACTTGAAAGGATATAATCTGATACAGTTGACACCAGGAGATTTCGATTACTGTCAATAGGCTGGATCGTGCAAGAAACTTGCGAGAACAGTTTTCCAAGTCGGATGAGAGTTAATCTACGCGTCAATTTATTTATTTCAATAAAAAAAGTGTAATGATTGTTTAGGGGCATAATAAAATAGTTCTATTATTTGGATACTTCTTGATTCTATTAAACGTGAAGGATTTCATTTTATTAACTTGCAAGCACAGTCTCATTAGGTTAAAAATGACCCAAAAATGTGTTTGTGCTTGCTGAAAGACCCTAATGCGTTTAGCTGGAACTAATTTTGTCGAATTCTAGGAATTTTCCGGATTTGTAGACGATATTTTCTATAGCTTCCTGCGTTTTCTCTAGGCAGCAACACAACAAATGAAAACCAGTAATATAAAAAAAAAAATTTAAAGTCAATTCTTACTTTTTTTTTTCAGTCTATTGCAGAAAAAGTCCTTTATAAATAAAGTTGAAATTGTGCTCTTACATCTAGCGCCATCTATTATAAAGATGCATACAACTTAAATGTAAAAAAAAAACTAAAATTAATTCATTAAATTTAATGACTGAATTAACATTTAAAAAAAACTGCATTCACATCCAGTGTCATCCCCTACAAGTTAAAAAAAAAATGTATTTGAACTTGAGTGGAGGAATAAAAAGTATTTTAATAACGATTGAAATTTGAACAAGATATATATATATATATCTTGTTCAAATTTCAATCGTTATATATATATATATATATATATATATATATATATATATATATATATATATATATATATATATATATATATATATATACATACAGGGAGAATGTGAACTAATAATAGGAATTGAAAAAATATTAGAAAAAAAGAAAACCAAACAAGGAAATTGTATCGAATTTTCACAGCGTAGCTAAATAGCTAAATTACACATTATGCAAATCCCATCGATGGTTCATGGAATTTAACACATTAAAATTTATACTTTAAAATAAATAATATATATATATATTAATATATATATAGGGAGAGGGAACTAATAGTTGAATTGAAAAAGAAATGTTAAACATTTCTTCAGATTTCCATTCTGTATTGGTGCTGGGGTCTTTTCGACACCGTGCTTGTGCGAGTGTTTTGAAAAGTTTGACACAGAGACCCAGATAGCGAATTACTGTGAAATTAATGGAATTTGTGAGCTTGAACCTGAAACAGAATTAGGACAGGAAATAAATTCTTAAACATAAATTAAGCGATAAATAATGAGGGTTATAATAACGTTATCCAAAGTAACTTAAACAACTACAACACTTAGTTCTAAATTTTTATCTTAAGTTATTATTCTGTAACTTTGTGTCTAGTCAAATATTTATGAACATATCCTAATAAGTTAAATTTTAATTAAACAAAAATCACTTTCTGCTACAGGTGTCCGTGTGTAATGCCTGGTAGTATCTGGCGACATCTGGTGGAGAAATTTACAGATTTTCTTTAAATTCAAACAAATCGTCAAGAAATATATATATAAAGTTACTTATTTAAATTCAAATTTATAGTTTCAAATATTCTATTTCGTAGTTTACGTATGATTGTGTTATTTTTTTAATTTTTTGTTTGTTTTCAAGTGTTCTATTTTATAGGGTTGTTTATATTTTACTTTGTAAATGTTTTTAATTTATAAATAATTATTCATAGAAATATTTTCCTTTTTAAGCAATTACGATTTTATACAGTATTTGTTCCTAAAAATTACACGTAAATTTGTAATTTGGATAGATCAAAACCTTCCATTCATCTAATAAAAATTAAGAATTCCAAATAATTTATCATTTAAACCACCCTTTATTCTACATAGTCAACAAACTTTTTGATTGCTGATTCTAACAAGCAAAAGCTAAAATATTATGTATACTAATTAATTAATAATTATTTAATTTTATTAGTAATATTATTTATCAAAATTTATGCGTTATTAAATTTGTTGCTGCTATTCATAAATAAATGTAACATATTCTAATATTTTCAAAAAATAATTTAATGCGTTAAGCTATATATAATTGTGTAAAAACAGACATTATTTTCTTTAATCAAAAACATAATTTGTATTATTTTTGAAGTTACCAATAAATTATACTAAGTGGAAGATTATAAAAAATATGAAAGTTACCAAGGTATAGTGTATTGGAATTTGCCTTTTATTTGAATAAGGAATGTTTGGAATCTGGAATTAATAATTATTAATTAATTAATTATATTTATTAAAATAATTTGAATATAGAATTTATTACGCCGAAAATAAGTTACTTTTATTAAAATGGATATCATTTTTAACATAAAAATTATCATTATAATAAATTAAAAACTAATTTTTTTAAAAAAGCCTTATAAATATGAAATAACAGCTGCATTTTGCAGAAATACATATTTCAAATAAACCAGCAAAAGAACAAATCAAAACTATCAAAAATAAGCCCGTATAAAATATTTGTAAGCTTTTTCTAATATTGAAATTCCTTATCTTTTATATAATAAGTTTAAATTAAATTTTGGTTTCTACAAAATATAAAAGTTGATTAATCGATTGTTCCTTCTAGTAGCTACGTATTGCAGTAACATTATTTGAAATGACGTCACGGAGAATACGATGATAGTCTAGTGACGTCATTGGAATAATGACGTCACTGCTAGTTTAAGAAAACAAAAATTGCTTACTGTTAAGCGACAATAAAAAAACATATCTAAGATATGAATTAAAAATGTGTGCGTTAAAAATAGTTCCAGACTAATTATCATGTGAATGGAAACGTTGTTATTTAAGGGCTACCAAAATATCTTGTTTATTTATTTTAATTATTAAATTTCCCTCATAAAATATGTACATTTTCTTAAGTTGAAACGTAGTTATTCTTAAGCCTGAATAGTAGGAGTTTCTTAACCAAACATCTTCTTATGTGAATTTTTTTACACAAATTTTGAGTTATTGGGAATTAGGATATCGAATATATATTTTACTCCACCAAAGTGTAAGTTTGGAAATATTAGTAATCCAAGAAAATTTGGAGTATTTTACTAAAGTAATAAATGTTAGAACATTTTGCATATCTTGCCAACATTAATTATATTAGAGACAATTGCTATTCGAATATTTTATCCTCGTATCTCAAAAATAATTCCACTACTATTATTAGTAAGATTCTTATTTATGTAGCCTACATACATTCCACATACGAAAATCAAATATGGGGATCTGCCTGCAAATCGCATATTAATAAAATTCCTGAAAATAAAATTAGAATTGTAGTTGATGAACCTTGTTATTTCAAAGATATTCTTTCCGATCTTAATACCCCTTCTTTTAAAACCTTTATTCACAAATTTGCAACACATTTCTATAATAATATCTCTAATAATCCAAATAAACTTTTGAAAGACTACCCGATTATGATACTGAAAATCCGAAAAATCACAAAAGACCCATAACTTCTTTTAATATGCTACTGAAATAATTCAATTTTAGTGAGTTCTCCCTAAACATTGATTTTGACTTTTTTTCTTTAACTGTTTGTACAATTACTTCAAAATTCCTTCATTAAAACTTTTTATATATAAACTCGTGTTTGTGAAAATTGCAACGCCATGAAGGCATCGTCCAAATTCAATGAAATTTAATACACAGTTGAGTGGTAGTAATCCAAATAAATGATTAAATGTTCAAAGCAAACAAACAATAACAAGAGTTCGGAATCAGTATTTTGTGTAGCCACCACGGGCCGCAATAAGTGCTGCTACACGACGTGGCATGGAGTCAAACAAATTTTGAATGTCTGCCTGAGGAAGAGCATTCCATATTGTTTGTATGCGCACCCAAAGTTCGTCTGCAGAAGCAACAGGACGAGGATCACGAGCGAGACACCGACCAACGAAACCCCACACATGTTCAATCGGCGACATATCCGGGGAATACGCAGGCCAAGGAAGAAGCTGTACCTGCCGCGTTGCAAAGAAGGATTGAACAGTCCTAGCGATATGAGGGCGGGCATTGTCCTGTTGAAATACAGCGCCAGGCAAGCTTTGAAGGAGTGGAACAGCTTGGGGCTGTAGAACTTCACTGATGTACCGGTTGCTTTTCAGATCGCCCACAATTCTTAGCAATTGAGATCGTCCATGATATACTATAGCACCCCAGACCATAACTCAGGGTTTTCGTCCACTGTGTCGTCCGATAATGCACTCCGGAAGGTGGCGTTCCCCGGCATAGCGTCTGACACGAATGCGGCCATCATAGTACCAAAAATTAAAACGGGATTAGTCAGAAAACACGACATGCTACCAATCAGCACACCAGTCTCTATGCTGAGCGGCCATTGTAGCCGCAGGCGGCGATGGTTTAGCGTGAGAGGATCCTGTATAAAGGAGTCCTTGCGCGCAGTCCACGCTGCAGCAGACGTCTACGAATTGATGAATCACACAATGAAACACCTGTAGCTATTGACCACTGTGCTGGCAATTGTCTAGAGGAAGCTGTACGGTCCGTCAGCGCCATGCGGACTAGGTGTCTATCATCGCGAGCTGATGTCCCATTTCGGGGTCCACTCCCGGATTTCCGACACTCGTCCGTCCACTGCTTCCAAAGACGCATCACTGTGCTGCTGTTACGCTGCACACGAGCGGCTACTGCTGAATAAAACAATCCAGCTTCACGAAGGCCGATGATTCTCCCCGTTCACACTCTGTAAGTTGTTCAAATCTCGCTTTCTTTCGTCGAAGAGGTATAAGTAACGATTGAGCTAACGTTTACCACTAGCAGATAACCACCGATAACCATACACGCCTCGCTACAGCCGTCTATTTATTCGGATCCATCCGCCGTTCAGAGGGCGCTTAAGTCCTTTATAGTGTTGCAATCTTCACAAACATGAATTTATATATATATATATATACATTGCTATATTTCTCTACCATAATGGAACATGTTCTAATATCTAGATGGAATAATCTCCAAAGAATTTCGATAAACTCCTTGAAGGAACTTGGAGGAATGGGAAATTCTGTACGCTGGCGTGCTGTCGGAAGCATTGAAAGCAACATAATCAATCACAATGTTGACCTTTTCTTCGGTGTTCATCATTCCGTAATTTCACATTTATGGAAATATAGTTGTCCGAAGATCTCTGGGCCAGTCATCCAAGGTTAAAACCTACGTGGAAGGTCGATATATTGCTGTGGTAGCCAAGAACAGACAGTTTGACATTATTGAGGCATTTCGGCAGTGTTAGCCTCCGTATACCTCTATCTTGATGGTTCCTTTGGAGGTAAATGATAAGAGAAATGGCTTGCTCAGAAAATCAAGTAAAATAAAAATAAAATAGGGGGAATAAAATCAACACATTGAGAGAGAGCTGAATAGAATATTTATTTATTTAGTATGTTCAGAGACGTACGTGGAAGTTTATTGTTGGTAGGCAGCGTTATGTCATATATTATTGGTGACTTGATGGAGTGCCTTGGTCGCGCAACGACCACACCTCCACTTGGCGAATGGTGAACAGTGACTGGTGGTCGAGCCCTTTGCCAATTGTAAGAAAAATTAAAAATAAATCAGAGAAGGAATAATAATTTCTAACATCAGAGAACAAAAACATTACAATTAAGACAGAAAGTCAAAGTTACAAAAAGAAGAGTAAAAAAAAAAAAAAAAAAAAAAAATCATCCCATAAGCAAAAATATTAAAAATTAAAGGAATAAGCACTGATGATAAATCCAATAACAAAATGCAATAAAAAAGAAAAATATTAACGAGGCTACAGCGAAATCGAAAAATCTCAGAAAGGAGGAAATTATTTGTTAATGTTAAGAGTATAGCAAGGTCTTTTGCGATTTCTGGGTAGAGTGACGTCATAGTCGTATATTTGCGTTATGTCATATTCAGGTAATCATTTAACTAAAGGATTTGATTGTTAGAGTGCTATTATAAAAATTTGTGAATAAAATTTTAACGGTAGTAATAACCAAGCAGCCAAAATGTCATTATTTTGCATGTACAATCCCATATTTGACCAACATATGTAATAATGGGACGCATGTAAACCATATAAATAAGAAATTTAGTATCTATAGTGGTGTGACTATTTCGTGCAATGAGTGGGTAAACCTCTTGCTGATTTGGCATGTTGCGAAGCAACATGGCTGCGCAAGCAGCCGCTAGCTTCTATCTCGTTTCAGTAGAAAAACGATGAAGAAATACTTTGCTAAAAAATAACGGTGAAGACTATTACGAAGCTTGGTAAAGGCTTTTGATAACTAAATTAAATTTATTCTTGATGATATTAATATGCGAGTGATATGTAAGGTTTTTGTCCAGTATGACTCCATTGTAGCCAAGAGGAAGAGAAGAAAACCCCCACACGTATCACATATATGGTTGCAGTGTCCATTGGTAAGACGATATATGCACTTACTTGGTACTTGAATTTTCTTTTTCACTATATGAAGTTTTTACTTCAGCCGTGCGAAATTTTTGCAAATGTATTTTTTTATTCCAGTTTGCCGATGATTAAGTTTTCTACTTTATTAATTTCCTATTTTTTTAAAGATTTAATTACGATTAAGTTTTCTATTTGTTTATTTACTTTAATCATAGTGAGAATTTCTATATCCATTACATAAAACATGTAACGATTGCAGGTAGTTTAACTTTACTGAAATTACAATTTAATAATTTAATTTAAATCTCAATTACATTATAAAATTAATATAAATCGAATGTATCCACATATAATATGAGAATATTTTAGAATTTTTGCTAAAGCTAAATAACTGAGATAAATCCACTAATTAAGAAAAATCCGTAGATGCTTTTTCAGTTAGCTGGAGCAAGAGACAGATTGCCAAACGTCGAGAAATATAAGATGTTTTTATTTTATGATTTATATGTCTTAAGCTTATGGGAAAACAAATAATTTTAAATGAAATGAGTTATTTGTTTTATGAAAATGAGTTGTTTTTACTTTAGAAATTGTTAACGTTTCCGGTTTGTTTCCATTGCCGTGAAAAAGAAAATCTGATTTGGCGGAATGGACATCTGACTAACGGAAAGGTACTACCAGAACATACAAACGTCAGAATTTTTTTACCTTCTCATCTTTCAGACAAAGAAAAACAAATGGCACAAAAAAAGGAACATAAATATTACAGATCGTGTACAAAAATAAACTGTGAATGGAAACAGTGTGCTAGCTACAGATAAATTGATCAGAATTATAAATAGCATTGTTGGCGCCTGGTGAACTAATTTATTGAAAATATCCTATCTATCTTACCAGCTCGGCAACATATTCGCTCTAACGGCGATATGGTTTCAACATTACAAAAATTTTTCTGAGTTTCTGCTATAAACTCAGGTTTCGAATATTTTATTAGGAAAAAAAAACTACGCTCTTGGCTTATATACGGTATATTTTGGAAATATATGGCTTTTATTTCTTGAAAAATTAATGCCGCCTTGTATATTAAAATTAATCTACCAAATATGAAACAAAAATGTTTATATTTTATAACTTTCAATAAAAAAAAAATTAAAAATATGCAGAGTAAATTTTACATAAATATTATACCAGCAAATATATTTTAAGTATAAAAATGTTTTTTTTTCTTACTAATGCATCTGGTAAACACTCAGACAGCTTGGTCTAGGATGCTTTAAGGCAAGCGCTGCACAGATATTACTCACTTTGCATTACCCAGGGGGCGCGTGTCACTTGAAGATAAGCCACGGATGCCGAGTAACAATGCCTACGATCCTACTATCCTGCCTACGATCCATTCATGGCACCGCCGGGACTCGAATCCGAAACCTGTGGAACGGTGCGCCAGAGCGCTAGCCACTCGGTCATTCATGCCCCAGAGAATAAAAATGTAAAAATAGACTTTTTTTATGCTTTTATCTAAATGAGGGGATTTATTTTAAAAGTAATTATTTTTTTTCAATTCCTTCTATTAGTTCACACTCTCCCTATATATATCTTATTCATAAAATACTTTTCATTCATCCACTCGAGTTCAAATACATTTTTTTTTTTTTTTAGCTTGCAGTGGATGACACTGGATGTTAATACAGTTTTGTCAAATATTCATTCATTCATTAAATTTAATTAATTCATTTTAGTTTTTTTTTAGATTTAAGTTGCATGCATCTACCAATAGATGGCGCCAGATGTAAGAGGAAAATTTCAACTTTATTTTTACAGGATCTTTTCTGCAATAGAGTGAAAAAAAGTGGGAATTGATTTTAAAACTTTTTTTATATTACTTGTTTTTATGTGTTTTTAAACCAGTAAATTACTCTTATTAATTTTATTTATTTAAGTAAAATATTCATAAGAAAGAAGAATTAAATAGTGTAATTTAAAAGGGGAAATAGAATTTATTTTGTTCGATAACGTCTTCTTATTTTGTTCTAAGAGGAATATTTTAAATTACGTTCTTTAATTTATTCGAATTCCATTTCATCATGAATTGTTTATAAAATTCTATTCAAAATTTAGATGCAAAGGATTAAATGACTTCTCAGAAACTACTTTTTTAAGGAATTAATTATAAAATTTCGATGATTAATTCCCGTTTTCCCTACATGATTTCTCGGGGATTTCATATCGATTACTTTAGTATTAAATAAATTTATTTATTTTGTAAAGCAATCAGGAATATATTATTCTAATTGAAAATGCAGAGTAAAATACTTGATTTCAAAATTTGGATTTTCTCATTTTTAATAATGCATATATGTACACTGTTTTTTTATTTAGTGTAATTACAAAAAATAATAAACTCTATTTCATAATAAGAAACATATCCAAAAGTATAAATTAGAATTTCACAGATGTTTTTGAAATGATCTTGTAAAAATAAGGATACTACTTGCTTAAAATCAATTTCAAGATAATAAACAAATAATTACTAGTTCCTCCATATATTTAACTACATATTATGGCAAATGAAATTCAGCAAGTGATCGCATTGTACAGATATTTTCCTAGAGAAATATATTTTTTATTTTCATTTTTTCTTATACACAATAGTATTCAAATAATACCCTAATAATATATTTTTTTTACACCAGAAATTTCGTATTCCAAATAATCAACAAAGAATATTCAATGCCAGGAGCAAAGATTAGTCCTAATATGCTGTCTATAAGGAGAAACAGCTCCACATTTGAGCCTCTTAGGGAAAACACCTAGAAAACCTTTATAACAAATGTCTGATTGTCGTTGAAAATACTAACATAAGTTCTTAGAGTCACTTCTGAATTTCATCGATTTCGTTGTTAATGGAGTTTTTCTTCTTGCAACCTATGTCTTAGGACGTTGTTGTGTCCTTTTTTGTCTGAAAGCGTTGTTGTGTCCTCTTTTTGTCTTATGACGTTGTGTCCCTTTTAGTCTTAGGCGTTGTTGTGTCTTTTTGTGTCCTTTTTTGTCTTAGGACGATGTTGTGCCTGTTTGTGTCCTTTTTAGTTTTAGGACTTTGTTATATCTTTTTATGTCCTAGGGCGTTGTTGTGTCCTTTTTTATCTGAAGGCGTTGTTGTGCCTTTCTGTATTCTTAGGCGTTGTTGTGCCTTTCTGTATTCTTAGGCGTTGTTGTGTCCTCTTGTATCCTTTCTCTCTAGTATCCTGGTGTGTCCTTTTTATCTTAGGACTTCGTTGTGTCTTTTATCTTAGGATATTTTTGTATCCTTTTTTGCGCCTTAGGTCTTTATTGTGTCCTTTCTCTCTTGTATTCAAGGCCGTTAATGTGTCAGACGATATACCTGACATTGATGCTATACTGTAATGTAATTATATAATATATTAAACTATGCAATATACATATGTTATATAATTGATAGAATCAAAAGAGGTATTTCAAAAAGATTTGTGCGGGTTTTTTTTATTTTTTTATATAGACTTTAATTAAAATTAAAAACTAATTGACGTATACTCCAAAATTTAAAGAAATGTACATAATCTTTTTAAATAAAAAAATTAATAAATAAATTTTTTTTTTAAATAAAAGTTGATGATTTAACTAACTAGTTCGTGCTTTTCATTTTCATTGTCAAATTAAAAAAAAAAACTGTAGTCAAAAATCAATGCTCGTATCTGGCGCGGAATGTTTTCAAAATGTGTGACATTCTAAATTATTATTATTTTTTTTACTGTATTGGTTCTCACTCTGAACATTATGTATTGAACCGGTTTCTTTATTTTTCTGTTGTAAGTTGTGACTACGTTCCCTGGATACAAAGCGAAAAATATAAACACTCCTTTCAGGTTGCGTTGCTGTGTGACTGTCATGATATAATTTAAAAGTGACTTCCCGAATGCACAATATTATAATTAAGATAATTTATCACTTAAAAATAATTTTTAGTCTTCATAAGTAAAATATAGAACATGCAAAAGTGATAGTTTGTTTTCAGTTTTGCAAGTATTTATGGTTTGCATATTAGCAGTTCATGTATCAGTAATGAACTGATATTTCTATATAAACGAGGGCCGTGATATTCTGGCTCTCGGTATCACAGATTTCGAGTTCGAATCTCGGCAGTGCCATGGATGTTCATAGTGGTTCGAATCCACTTTAAACCGTAGTTCCCGGTCTAACATAATTGTTGCGTTGTAGTGTTACTTCGTATCCGTAGCTTTTCTTCAAGCTACACGCACGTCCTGGGTAGTGAAGTGAGTAAAGTCAGTGCGGTGCTTGCCTTAAGGCATAAAATACAACTGTCTAAGTATTTGCCAGATGCATTAGAAAAAAAGGTACTTACGTATTAACGGTACCTTGGCGACAGACTTGGCGGTTTTTAAGTGTCGCCAATGTGTTTCATATATATTTTATTATTTGGAACAAAAAATTTTAAGTGTAGATTGCCGCCAAATCTGTAGCTGCGGTTGGCGCGTGTGCTCTTTATTGGCGCAACTGTCGCCAAGGTACCGTTAATACGTAAGTACCGAAAAAAATATCTATATAAACGATACTTATATCTAATACTGAAATTTACTGAATGACAATTTGTTATATGTATTATTTGCTTATTTTATTGCTATTGTAAATCATCGGTACTTACGTATTAACGGTACCTCGGCGACAGTTGCGCCAATAAAGAGCACACGCTCTAACCGCAGCTACAGATTTGGCGGCAATCTACAATTTTGGCAATTTGGCGGCAATTTTTGTTCCAAATAATAAAATATATATGAAACACTTCATTTAAAATCAAAACTCTTTCAAAATATTTTTATTCCAAATAATAAAGATTGGCGACACTTAAAAACCGCCAAGTCTGTCGCCAAGGTACCGTTAATACGTAAGTACCAAATCATCTAATGATATATATAAATTATTTGAAGATGATTGTAAATAAAATTTGCTTTATTGCAATTAAGAACCATCAAACTATAAGGACATGCTACTGGTTTCCTGATGGTAACGCGATCTGGCATCTTGCGAATTCATTGTCAGCATTCGCTGCAATCATGGATTTCTAAAAACACAAAGATTCGGTAGCGAATGTGACATGTAATGTAAACGTCACGCATAGGCAAGTAGCTAGTTAATTTTAGTGACTAGTAAATTTTAGTCTGGGAAAATAAATAATATTTTCAACAAAAAGTTAAGAGTATCAATCTTTATAAATAAAATTTGATTTTAATTGCTTTGTTTATTGTTTTAAAATTGTGTACGTCTCTTTAAATGGTTTTTTTGATGTAATTGCAGTAAGCTCTGTTTCAGTTGCGTTGTTATGTAACGGAAATACGATGATTAAGCACGATATCTGATGAACTATTATAAAGAATATAATTTACCACTCTTTTAAAACGAGTTATATATTTTTAAGTAGCATATAGAAGCGTAACCATGGTTGAATCTTAACCTTTTTCTTGTTGACAAGCTTTATACAATATAAGTATAATCTTGAAATCAGTGCATGTTTAACCATGCACTGATGTTTATGTACAAGAATTATTCATAGAAATATGTTTTAATTTAAATAAAATGCCTTTAATTTTATTCTTCGGTATTTTGGAGTGGGCAATTGGCTACCACTCTAGTCTTTGGTGCCTCAGATTCGATTCCTGGCGGTAGCAGGAATGTCCGTTACTAGTTCGGATTCCACGTCAAGCTGTCGATCCGGTCTAGTTAGCACAAAAGTGTGCAAAAAAGGACCCTAGATCGACAAACCAAACCAAATCAGTGTTTCAGAATTTACTTATAAAATAAATACATTGCTAGCATTAATTTTTTGTTGTTATAAATCAAACTACAAAAGAAGTTCGTTCAATCCACGGCATTGTTGTAGACACTGATTCAAAAACAAGGAGATTCGATGGCCTTTTGGGATGTTCAACCTCTTGCCTCGTGAATTGAACTACCTGATGGAAATTTTTCTCATACGATACGTAAACGCTGGGTAGTTCCCCCTAAAAAGTCCCCCAGAAGGCACTGCCTTTTCAGTGACTCAGAACCAAGTCAGATTTCTATCTACGGGTTCTCCATTACAACAGAAGCTGCCCTCTTTCCCTTCATCCATTAGTTGACTACTCATGGGGTGTCCGTCCTGTGATTGGTCATAACAGCAACTAAGTTCGACTTCGAGTTGCCTCGCTGTAATGTAAGCAGGCGCCATCTGAATTCTTTGACAGTATCCTTCAAATAACTGATTTCAGAAACGACTCGACAGTGACAAAATGTGTAACCGTCACACTTGGGCATATAGTTTGCTAAGAAGTTTTTGTTTGACATGCAACTACAAGGCAATTGCCCTAAAAGACCTCCCAAAAATCATCTTTTTCCTTTTGTCGTTCATAAGTGGTATATAAAACATTTTTTTTTTGTTCTAATGCAGCTGGAAAACACTGAGACAATTGTTTTCGATGCCTTAAGGCAAGCGCTGCACAGACGTTACTCACTTTGCACTATCCAGGAGATGCATGTAGCTTGAAGATAAGCCACGGACGCGGAGTAACAATACCCCCGCAACTCTCTACGATCCTGTTAGACCAGGACTTAGGTTTAAAGCTGATTTTGAACCACTACTACTACACCACACCACATCACATTGCCTGAACCACTACAAACATCCATGGCAGCACCAGGACTCGAACCTGAAATCTACCTGGTACCGGGCGCCAGAGCGCTAGTCACTCGGCCATTCAGGCCTCGGTATATAAAACATTGTTTTTGAGACTAATCATCAGTGTCCGGCAGCGCGGGACGGACACCCCATGAGTAATCTACTCATCGATGGAGAGAAATGGGGATGCTTTTATTGTGACGAAAAACCCGTAGGTAAAAGTCTGACTTGGCTTCGGGTCACTGATGAAGAAGAGCAGTGACTTCCGGGAGATTTTTTAGAGGGAATTACACAGCATTTGTGTATTGTGGGACAGAAAATCTCACCAGATAGTCCGACTCACGAGGCAAGATGTTAAAACACCATAAACACTATCGAGCCTCCTCGTTTCTTGAAACAGTGTCTACAACAAGTAATATAAAAAAAATTAAGTCAATTACTACTTTTTTGCCACTATATTACAGAAAGTCCTTCATAAATAATTTTAATTCATTTTTTTTTAAGTTTATCTGGCACCATCTATGGGTAGATACCTGCAACTTAAATCTAATAAAAACTAAAATTAACTAATTAAATTTAATGAATGAATTAATATTTGAAAAAACTGTATTCACATCAGTGTCATCCACTACACGTTCAAAAAAATGCATGTGAACTGGAGCGGATGAATAAAAGTGTTTCATTAACGATTGAAAATTTGAACAAGATATATATAGGGAGAGTGTGAGCTAATAGAAGGAATTGAATAATACCTCCAAAGTATTGAACCTCAGCCCTCATGCTCACCAGTGGCGCACGTTACTACTGAACCACGAATCTGGTATATAAAATGACACATCTATAAATAAATAAACAAATAATAAATAAAAAATGAAAATAAAAGAATTCAACCATAAATATGCATCTCATTAATCTTAAGTAACAATATCAAAAAGCTTACCTTTGTTAAATAAACACACAAGTTTATTTTCTGAAGTTCCTTTTTCCCTTATATGAAGAAGAAAAAAAAAATTAAAATTTATCCTAGGGCGAAAAGTACATATTGATTTTAACCCGAGACCTTTCTCAAAGCATCATCTTAGTTTTTTTTTTTTTTTTAACTTCTTATTTTTCATAAATCTTCCTTTTTTTAGTTTTAGGTTGGATGCATTTTAAACATACGCTGAATGTATACATGTAGTAAAATATAAATATTTAAGAATTATCCATTAAGATAAATATATTTAATTGCATAAATACAAAGTAAATATTAAAACTAAAAACGAACAATGTGTTTGATTAATAAAACCGAACTTAAAAAGTAGATACATTTAATAAAGATTGTTTCATTATTGACTAACATGTATGTGTTCTCCGGTTTATTTAAATATAATATATTATAGTTCGATAATTTTTAATGAATATACATAATTATTTGCATTTCAAAAATTAAAATTAAATTGAAAAATAAAGAAGATATTAGTTTTTCTTTCAATTTTAATTTTCTAATGAAATTAATTTATTCTTCGATAAATTTATTTTTAACTCGTATTCTATTTTAGAAGATTAAAGAAAGGGTGTTCTGAATTTTTAGGAAGCAATTAAAAACTGAAAGCGTTATGAAATAAATTACGAAACGATGTTGTTATAAAAATTAAATTCCCCAAAACCATTAATTTTTTACCTTCGATTTTGCATACATAATAACAAAATAATACTTTGTAATAATTCTGCAGTGATTTGTTGTAATGGAAGTAGAAAAACACTTAGACGAAATATACTTAGCTCTTTCCGGCGCATCCGTTGCTCTACAGACACTTACCCGGAAAGGAAGTATTTTCGCGCAATTCTGCGCTTAGCCGAGTTTCGGTTTTTCGTCTCAGAAGTGGAGTCCTTTATATCTATAAATGTCTGTCTTTAAATGTGTTAAATAGTGTTTGACTCCAATTGTATGTGTGTGATGTGTGTTTGTGTGCGTCTCGATAAAGCTGTGAGTTCGACAACCTGTGTCTCGAGTATCTCAACCCAAGCACACTCAGTTACAATCTGATTTCCCAATCTGCATACTATAAACATACTTTATAAAAAAATATCTATATTTTTTATGAAAACTGCACATTTTTAGAGTTATATATTAAGGAAAAAAATTCTATCACTTTATGTTGTTCTTTCTAAATCATTGCTCTATTGACTATCTAAAATGCAGTATTGGAATAAAACAAAAACAGGCTGTAGACTGTCTAAAAGCTGCCTATCTGTCCTTTTTCCTCGTACTCCGAAAAATATTTGATGGATTCGAGCACATGAAAAAAAATTATATAAACATAAAATGGTTACTAACCTAAGAAAATTAATTTATAAAAAGAAAATCTAAGTAATAATATAATAATAAAAAAGTATCTTCATTATAAAAATTTTTTTCCCTGAATTCAAACACAATTTTAGAGTAGAAAAAAAAAAAAAATAGAATGCTTTGAGGATAATTGGATTCTTAAAATAAAGTCGATAATATGAAAAAAAATAAATAAACAAGAAATAATAAATTAATAAATGAGGAAATTAAGATTACTTTATTTGTTTCATTTTTTTTTCTTCTTTCTAAGATTCATTTAATCCCATTCATAATTCTTTTAAAACAACATATTTTCCACTTTACCGATTTTATTAAATAAATTAAGAAAATGATATTTTCTGGTAATGGAAGATTTGATTTAGTAATTTCAAAAAAAAAAAAATTGTTTCTTCATTTCGTTCCAAATAAAAAAAATAATTATTCTAAGCAAAGAGAAGTACTGGAAGAAAATTTGTTTTTATCTGATAACTTTCTTAGAATTCGTTTTGTTTCTCAAAACAACTTCATTGATTTCCATTTTAAGCAAACAGATTTTTTTCTTGTTTAAACAAGGATTAACTCGTTGAAAAAAAAAAAAAAGGTATTATTTTCTCAATGTTTAATTAGGATCATTAATAGTTTTTGTCTTACATAAAGGGCAACTGAATTAATTAGCTATCTTTAACTCTTATAATGAGAAAACCAAACACTTATTATTAATTGTAAGTAAATGGATGTTAAACTTCTTAGTGTTTTTAAAATAAATCTGTAGTTTCTTAACATTTAATACTGTAACTAACTAAATAGGAGTTCTTAATTAACAATTCTCCATTTTTTGAAATGATTGTAAAAATATTAAAATTGAAAAGAATATTTTTAAGAAATCTATTTCAGTCCGATAAAATAATTGCAGACTTATTGTTTCAAAACGCAGAAACATACTTTCTTTATTATATTAATAAAGATGCAAATTAAGAATACACTGCAAATACGACTTTACGACAAATACACTGCAAATACGACTTTTCTTATATATAATAATAAAAATGTAAATTTGGAATATAAAAGAAACATATATAAGCATAAGATATATTTCCTTTTTTAAAAAACATACTTATTATTTCCTTAATTAATCTAATAAAATTATAGAATAAAAACAAGCGTAATTTTAAAGCGGCATATATATATTTTTTTTATAAAAAAAACTATGAAAATGATTTTTAAGTAAAATAATAAAATCAAATATAAAATGGAATACAGACTTAGATACAGCTGCTTATTTTCTTTAAAAAAAAAACATATTTTTAAGTATGATAATAAAGGCAAACAAGAAATACAATACGGCTATTATAAAATAACATATTTTCTTTAAAAAAACATACAACTTTTTTAAGTATAAGAATAAAAATAAATATAAAATATTCTACAAACACAGTTAGTAAACGGCATATTTCCATTTTTTTAAAAACAAAATGTACAAATTATTTTTTAAGTATAAGAATAAAGATAAATATAAAATACAACCTGGAAACAGTCAGAGAAGGGCATATTTGTTTTTAAAAAGCGTAGAAATTATTTTTTAACTATAATAATAAATACAAATATCAAAAACTATACAGCCACAGTTATAAGAGAAATATATAAAAAAAAATCGTACACGTTATTTTTCAAGTTTTATAATAAGTAGCACTATTCATCTGTAGTTTGGAAAGTCATTCCTGTGGACTCGGGTAGTGGGGAAAGCGTGCTACCCCTTCCGTTTGTTGTAACCAAATTCAGCTTCCTCGTTGATTAAGCCCCATGGTACTTCTTGGGTAAAGCAGAATCTGGAGCATATTTGAGGTTCTGGAGGCTAAACATTAAACTAGCCTTAAAAAAGAAGCAACACAAACATACTCTATTAAAAATGCCAATTATATTATTATAAACAACTTATTAAATTTTTATTAGGAGAATTTTATTAGGACTTGTTTAATTGAACTAAAAACACTTTCTGCTATACTTATATATAATTAACTACATATATAATTTTTTACTTTCTGTAAGGCCTGGAGACGCCTGGTGGGAAAATGTATAGGCTTTCTTAAAATTCAAAAAATTGTCAAAAAATTTATTTATAGTTAATTATTTAAATTTATAGTTTCAAATCCATTTGGAAGTTTACGTGTGGATGTGTTATTATTTTAATATTTTTGTTTGTTTTCAAGTGTTCTATTTTATAGGGATATTTGTATTTTACTATGTAAAGGTTTTTTTATTTATAAATAATTATTTCATTTTTACTTACAATTTCCTTTAAATTTAAGCAATTGTGATGTTATATGGTATTTGTTACTAAAAATTACACGTAAATTCGTAATTTGGATAGATTAAAAATTTCTTTTCATTCAAGGAAAATTAAAAATTCAAAAAACTTTAAACCATCGATGAAGTATCTCTTTATTGTACATAGTCTAGAAACTTTTTTGATTGCTGATTCTAATAAGCAAAAGCTAAAATATTATGTATACTAATTAATTAATAATTATTTAATTTTATTAGTAATATTATTTATCAAAATTTATATGTTACTAAATTTGTTTCTGCTATTCTTAAATAAATATAACATATTATAATATTTCCAAAAAATAATTTAATGCGTTAAGCTATATATAATTGTGTAAAAACAGACATTATTTTCTTTATTCAAAAACATAATTTTATTATTTTTGAGGTTACCAATTAATTATGCTAATTGGAGCATTATAAAAAATATGAAAGTTACCAAGGTATAGTGTATTGGAATTTGCCTTTTATTTGAATAAGGAATATTTGGAATTTGGAATTAAAAACTATAATTAATTAATTATATTTATTAAAATAATTTGGAATTTGAATATAGAATTTATTGCGTCGAAAATAACTTTTATTAAAATGGACACCATTTTTAACATAAAAATTATCATTATAATAAATTAAAAATTTATTTTTTTAAAAGCCTTATGTATATTATAAATATGAAATAAAAAACTACCTTTTGTAAAAATATGTATTTTAAATGAACCAGCGAAGAATAAATCAAAAATAAGCCGGGATAAAATATTTGTAAGTTTTTTTTTATATTGAAATTCTTTATCTTCTATTAAAAATGGAATTTTTTTATTAAAATGGATACCATTTTTAACATAAAAATTATAATAAATTAAAAAATTGATTTTCTTAAAAACCTTATGTATATTATAAATATGAAATAAAAGCTACCTTTTGTAAAAATATGTATTCCAAATAAACCAGCTAACAAATCAAAATTATCAAAAATAAACCCGGATAAAATATTTGTAAGCTTTTTCTAATATTGAAATTCTTTATATCTTATATAATAACTTTAAATAAAATTTTGGTTTCTGCAATGTATAAAACTTTATTAATCGATTGTTCTTTCGAGTAGCTACATATTGCAGTAATAGTATTTGAAATGACGTCACTGAAAATACGATGATAGTCTAGTGACGTCATTGGAATAATGACGTCACTGCTATTTTAAGAAAACAAAATTGCTTACCGTTAAGCGACAATAAAAATAATAAGAAAAACATGTCTAAGATATGAATTAAAAAAATTTATGCGTTAAAAATTGTTTCAGACTAATTCTCATGTGAATGGAAACGTTGTAATTTAAGGGGCTACCCAAATATCTTTAAAATTCCCTCGTAGAATATGTAGATATTCTGAAGTTGAAATGTAGCTATTCTTAAGCCGAAATAGAAGGAGTTTCTTAACCTAAACATCTTCTTATGTAATTTTTTACACAAATTCTGAGTTATTGGGAATTAGGATATCAAAAATATATTTTACACCATTAAACCAAAGTATAAGAAAGAAAAAAACAGTAATTCAAGAAATTTAAGAGTATTTTGTTGAAGCAATAAATATTTTACCAGTAAATGTTAACTTCGAAGTCTGTTTTCTCTGCAATTTTTGTACAAAATCTGTGATAGACGGACCCTGCAAGTTCAATTTTTGTACGAATCTCTAGGGAGAAGGACTCTTGGCAAGTTCTCCTCGAACTTAATTCTTAAAGTTTCTCGCCTACTAATTTATCGAGTTCATTCGCGACGTAAACACGGTTACGTATCGAATTTTGAATCATTCCTTTAACGGCTCTTGGTTTAAAATTCGATAACTAATGTCGAATCAAAAGCTTTCGTGTCCCATGTTAGGGTTGATCTGCGAATCAGAATGCTTTTCCAGGTAGAATGGACAAAAGTGACTTAATCCCACATGCTATTCTTAAAGATGTTTGTTCGAAATTTGAATGTTAAAAACTGCTCTTGCATTACTTCCAGAATTTCGAAGACAGTTATAGACATGATGATGCCAAGCGGTGAAGTAGAGTTACAATAATATCAGCTAATCGGAGAAAAGATAAGCATTCGGCAATGGAAAATCGATCACTCGTTAGCGATGCTAGTCTGTCATTAGTGGCGAAAAGCAATTTGCAACAATTTTTTTTTTTTTTAATTTGCAAAAAGTGTATAGTGTAACAAAATGAAGCGCTTTTTTAAAGTCTTACTGTCTGTCTGATCTGTCCTTACTGACATACTTGCTACCTGTCTTACCAACTTGTCAACATTTTGACCTCATGTCAATAGGGTTTCAACGTTACAAGAATTTTTCCTGAGTTTCTGCTATATAGAATTTTCGAATATTTTGAAGGGAAAAAACGCGCTCCTTATACACGGACACTGTACATTTTGGAAATAATACGATATTTATTTTTGAAAAATAAATGCTGTCTTATATATTAAAATTAATCTACCAAATATGAAATTAAAATGTTTAAATATATATAACTTTCAATAAAAAAAAAATGAAAGACATGCAGGGGAAAATTTGCATAAATATTATTCCAGCAAATACATTAAAAGAATAAAAATGTAAGCAATAGAGATTTTTCATGCTTTCCTCAGAATAAGGTATTTATTTTAAAAGTAATTATTTTATTTTTATGTGTTTTTAAACCAGCAAAATACTCTTATTATTTTTTATTTATTTAGGTTAAATATTTGTAAGAGAAAAAGAATTAAATAGCGTAATTTAAGGGAAAATACAATTTATTTTGTTCGATATGTCTTCTAATTTTGTTCTAAGAGGAATATTTTAAATTACGCTCTTTAATTTATTAAAATTCCATTTCATCATGAATTGTTTATGAAATTCTATTCAAATTGTGGATGCAAAGGATTAAATGACTTCTGAGAAACTACTTTTTTGCGGAATTAATTATAAAATTTTGAAGATTAATTCCCGTTTTCCCTATATGATTTCTCGGTGGGATTTCATATCGATTACTTTAGTATTAAATAATTTTTTATTTTGAAAAGCAATCAGGAAAATATTATTCTAATTGAAAAATGCAGAGTAAAATAATTGATTTCAAAATTTGGATTTTTTCATTTTCAATAATACATATATACACATATTTTTATTTAGTGTAATTACGAAAAATAATAAACTCTATTTCATAATAAGGTGAAACATATACAAAATTATAAAATTAGAATTTCACAGATGTTTTGAAATGATCTTGTAAAAATAAGGATACTACTTGCACAAAATCAATTTCAAGATAATAAACAAATAAATATAGTTCATCCATATATTTAACTACATATTATGGCAAATGAAATTCGGCCAGTGATCAGATCAGCCACTGTACAAATATATTCTAAGAGAGAAATGTATTTATTTTTTGAATGCAATAGTATTCTCATTTTTTTTACACCAAGAACTTCGTACCCAAATAATCTACCATATATTTATTGTCAGGAGTTAGAAATATGGCATATGCTTTCTTTAAGGAGAGACAGGTAAACTTTCTTTTGAGTATCTTGTGGAATACACTCAGAAAACTTTTAAAAATGTCTGATTTTTTGCTGAAAATACTAACATAAGATCTCAATCACTTCTATATTTCATCGTCTCTGAAAGCACATTGTTAAAATATTTTTTTTTCTTTTTGCAATCTATGTTTTAGGACGTTGTTGGGCCCTCTTTTGTCTTATGACGTTGCTGTGTCCTTTTTTGTGTTAGGACTTGTGTTCTCTTTTGTATTACGACTTGTGTCTCCTTTGTCTTACTGTGCCCTCTTTGTCTTTGGGATTTGTGTTGCCCCTCTTTTTGTCTTAGGACGTTGTTGTGTCCTTTTGTCTTATGACGTTTGTATGTCCTCTTTGTCTTGGATCGTTGTTGTATCCTATTTTTGTGTTATGACGTTGTTGTGTCCTTTTTGTGTTTAGGACTTGTATTCTCTTTTGTATTATTGTGCCCTCTTTTTGCCTTTGGATTTTGTGTTGCCCTCTTTTGTCTTAGGACGTTGTTGTGTCTGCTTTTGTCTTATGACGTTGTTGTGTCCGTTTTCGTCTATGACGTAGTTGTACTTTGTCTTAGGACGTTGATGTGTCCTCTTGTCTTGGATGTTGTTTTGCTCTCTTTGTCTTAGGGAGTTGTTATATCTTTTATTGGCTTTTCTTTCGTGTCCTAAGGCAATGTGTCCTTTCTCTCTTGTGTCCTAGGATGTTGTTGAGTTCTTTCTCTCTTGTATCTTAATATGTTGTGTCTGGCGATAGTACTTCCGATGTAGTTATGTGAGTACATGTATATGTAGTTATAAAGGCCCTATACAAACATAAATTGTATATTATATCAAACAGTTATCTTAATAGTACATTTATACTGATTGATAAAAAATCAAAAAAGACGTATTTCGAGACTCTTTGTGCATTTGAGTTGCTACATTTATCTGTTTTTAATTCCCAAATTCAAAATTAAAAACTAGTGTTTGCTCATTAATATATGTACCCAATACAAAAGGAATGTGCTAATTTTTAAATAAAAAAAATTAAAAATTAATTTTTTTTTTAAAAATAAAACTTGATTTTAAGTAGTTCGTGCTTGCCGCTTTTATGGTAAAATCTATGTTTTAGGAAATACAGATTTCGACTGCAGTCGAAGCGAGGGAATTGATTTTCGTACTGCAGTCGAAAATCAATACCGTATCTGGCGCGAAATGTTTTCAAAATGTGTGATATTCTAAATATATTATTTTTTATTATGATTAGTTTTACTTAAACACCATTTATTGAACCGGTTTCTTTATTTTTCTGTTGTAAGTTGTGATTACGTTCCCTAGATCAAAGGCAAAAATATAAACACTCTTTCAGGTTGAGTTCCTGTGCGACTATGATGATATAATATAAAGTGACTTCTGAATGCACAATATTATAATTAAGATAATTTATCACTTAAAAGTAATTTTAAGTCTTCATAAGTAAAAATATAGAACATGTAAAAGTGATAGTTTGTTTTCAGTTTTGCAAGTTTTCATAGTCTTCATATTAGCGGTTCATGCGTTAATAATAATGAACTGATATTCTGGCGCTCGATATCACAGGTTTCGAGTTCGTGTCTCGGCGGTGTCATGGATATTCATAGTGGTTCGAATCCACTTTAAACCGTAGGTCCCGGTCTAACATAATTGTTGCGTTGAGGGGGTAGTGTTCGCATCCGTAGCTTTTCTTCAAGCTACACGCACGTCCCGAGTACTGCTAAGTGAGTAATGTCGGTGCCGCGCCTCCTTAAGGCATAAAATGCAACT